>VDFB02085718.1:0-95513 GCA_007258455.2 Sequoia sempervirens
TAGTAATCTTGCATATCACATACATCATATTAACTTGCATTTGAAAATTGAAACAAAATTGCATATCAAATTAGGTATTCTAGGTTATCATTTTGTCATATTTTGCACTTGCATTTCAACATTGTATTTATAGAAAAATCAAATTGAAACTTGTTGTAACAAACTTGAATTTGAAAACCACTAAAAATCACTTAAAAATCTGTAAAAAAATGTTTCAAAACCCTCAACTAGGACCCATTTTCCCTAGGGAAAATGAGTCCTTGATCAGGCCATATTTTGATTGTTTGGGCATTAAAATATTTATTTTTGCATTTTTGTTTGTTGCTTTCAGATTTTTGTTATTGTTTCTAGAATTTTTGTTTCATCAATTTGATCATATCTAGCTTAATTTGGTAAAATTAGTGCTTTGTGTGATTTCAAAATTTCATTTACAAGACTTCATTTTCAGATTTTGACATAGTGTAATTAGCAAATTACCTTGTTTAGAATCTAAAAATTGCATTGCATTCTAGGTCATTGCATTGCACCTTTACCCTCTTTCCATTTTGGGTTAGCATTGAGTTTATAAAACTTGTATGAGCTATACAACTTGGTGTCCTATTAGAAATACTATTTTGAGATGTAGTTCGAGACTCATTTCATCTCACGATACACCATTCATTGTGGATCTTGTGTTTTCTAACTCTCTTTCTAGTAGTGTTGATAATCAACCCCCTATGGATCATAGCATTCATATCTCATTTCCAATGACTTCCTTGCCTACAACCAATGTGCATGATGTTGTTCATGTCCCACAAGAAAACATAAAAAGAATGGATGGAGGCCTAGAAAAGTTACAAGACTTTGTGCTTGCTGAAAACATGGAAATTAGTATTGTTTCTACTTTACAAAATCTAAGGAAAATGCTTATAAATGAATGGAATACAAATTTTATGTAGCCTTAGTTGCTTCCTTCATGAGAACTCAAACAATCAAAAGAATGATAACATACATGCTTCGGTCAATTTTATTGAAGCTAAACATTGTAAGGACTCAACCAAAATTCCCCTTGATATTGTTTTCTCACAAAAAGACATAATTAAACATGCACCCGATGGTCCTCTTTACATAGCTAGAAGAATCAATGACAAGCCTACTAATGGGATATTAATTGATCCCGTATGTGTAGAGAATGTGATTACTAAAGAATTCCTATTTGTGCATGAACTTTATCAAGACACATATGACAAACCAAAATTATGGATCAAAACACATAATGGATTTTCTTGTCCTATGATGGGCTTGATAATCTCCCTCTAAAAGTTAGACCAATGTCTCATTCACCATCATCCCATCATCAGACCAATTTTGTGTGAAGTTAGGCTATCCAGAGCTTTGCTCCATGAATGTCATCCCGTCGGTTGTGCATAAATGTCTAAAGTTTCCCTTTGGAAATTAGATCTTTACTGTGCACCATAGTGGTTTTAATCTTATGTCTTCCTGTGGAAAATTTTCATTGGATTTCTTTTGGCCTAAGCCTATTGAACCTATTAGAACTCATGAGGACTACTTTTTCAAAGCATATAAAAATATTAAGGTGAAGTGCATAGTAGATTTATCTATTAGAAACATGCCTCAACCCGTGATTGAACCACCTATCCTTGACGAATGAATGAATGAACAAAAATCCCTCCCAAAAATCCAAAATCAGCCTACCATTTCATATAAGAGACCACAAGACAACCAAAACAATCCTGTTGTGCCTTCTAAGATCAAACAAGTTTACAAAGCTAAAGAGAAAGTGGTTGAACAACCTCCTATGGTTCCTTATGTTCCTACCCTAAGGGAAGAAAAGAAACCTATGGTTGACAAGCCTGATCCTACAAAATCACAAATTGACAACAGATTACAAAGAAATTGAAATGCTAGAGAGTGTAGGTGTGGAAGTCATGCTATTGCTTGTATGTTACAAACTAAAGAAGAAAAGAACAACATTTAAAATAAAAATCCAAACTTATCTCTTGCAAGGCATGATGTCTCTTCACCCTAGCCACGATGTAAATAAGAATCTTTCAAAGACATTATCATTCAACCTCCTATTGTGATTAATCTAGATGATGACATTGACATTAGAAATATTGATGAACAAGTGCATAATGAGTTGAATTTATTGTTCTCCTCTTCTATGAGCTTAAATGACAATTCTCCTAAAAAGAGTGTTGAACTTGGTGTGTGTCCTAGTTCTGCACTTGATGTTGTCCCTTTGGCTAGTTTTCTACCTTCCACATATACCGAACAAGAGTGGGATGTGGATGACCTACTATAGGTTGACTCACACGTGCCTTACTAGTATTATGCATTATTTTCTTTTTCATGTTTCTTTATGTGATTGCATGTTCGTAATGTGATCCCTTGCACTATTTCATTTGATGTATCTCTCTCTCTCTTTTTGTGCATTCCTTTATTTGTACATACATTCTTATCTACATCCTAAACATTATATCTTTTTCACTTGTATTGTGTTCAAAAGGCATCGAGACATTTAGGTCTCTTCCATGTTGACCCAAAATATTTTTTCTTTTTTTTCACTCTTTTTGTGTCATTCTTCTAATTCTATGAGTATTTAGCCTGGGGGTGATCCCACAATAGTGGTTTACAATTTTTGGCCAAACTGGACGCTAAAATTATTATTTTTAACTATATATTCACATTCGGGCACCTATAGCGGCTAAACCGTGAGTAATTTGAAGATGATGAAAATTAGAGTCTCATCACATTTTTTCTGTAGATTCTAAAAATATTTTTTTCAAAATTTTTGGAATTAGATTGTACTTCTTTTTCCATCTCCCATGAAAACTGGCTTTTTTCAGAAAACAACATTTTTAAAAAGTGACGCACACCGTATAATGCATAACTTTTTTTCGATGAAGGATAAAATTCTAATTCTTTCAAATTTAGATTTGTAACTTTGATATCTATTGCTTCCACTTGGTTAGATAGTTTTTTATTGAATATTTTTTCTTTAATCAAGTTTCGAAGTCAAACCAATTACAATTTAGACATAGCGCAACCGTATAACGCGTAACTTTTTTTGTATATATCAAAATTATTTTATTTTTTTTTGTTGGATCAAGGACTTCAATATTTGGTGGACTCATATTTTTCAATTTTCTTTTTGATAATCTTTTATTTTTCCACATGTGCAGAACAAAGACCTTCATTTTCGATGAAAAACCTATGTTTAATAAAACTAAAAAAACAAATACATAATGAAACCAAAACATATTAAAATTATATTCGTTGGATAGCTTGTTCCAAGGACTACTTGATTCTAGTTGGGTTTCTAAAGAATCCTCCATTTTCATCCTCAAACCAACCTTCGAAGCGTAAAAAATTAGGTTTTTTTTGTGTCTGAGGGGGAGAATCAGGGTTTAGGGGGGTTCAAATGAACCCCTAGGGGTTTGAGTGAACCACCTTGATTACTTTTATTTTGATTTCTTTTTGGGTGGAAAAAGTAGGGTTCGAGCGAACCCATTTTTGGTTTCTATGAACCTTCAAGTTCATACGAACCCCAAAATAAAAAAAAATTCCATGGGGTCATTTTTTCTCAATTTTCCTTCCTCCATCAAATTGTAAACCACTATTGTGGCTTCACCTGGGGAATCATGGAATTTTCAAGCTCTTAAACAACATTGTAGCAAATACATATTGACCTCAAATCCATAGATCCCTTATGTATTTTTGGGGACAAGCTCTCCTTCCTTTTTCATGACAGCTTCATTTTAGAAACATATGACTTGGAATAGGGCTTTTCGAGGAAGCTCTAATGTCTTAGAAATGAACATTGGCTACTTTAAAGAAATTTATCACATAAATGGTGTTAACAACCAATTTAAAGTGGAGGCATACATCAATAATATCTTTCGACATTTCTCATGTTTCATGGTGTGATTTTCTTTTTTCTTATCATGCATCCTTTTCTTGGTGGTGTCAATGGGTTTGATGTCCTCCAATAGTGCAATATTTCTTAGCATACAAATTTCCTCTTAGTGGTGATGTGACTGCTACCAAAATTTCTACCTTCAGCTCATTTTGGTAGTGTTTCAATTGTTTGCCACATCTAAGGTGAAAGGTACATTCATTTTATTTGGATAATTCATTTTCAATGAAGTAATTCAAATGGAATTCAGTTGATTATGCAAAGTTCACAACAAAAGATTTATCAAATTTGCATAGTATGTTGTATTTTATTCATTTTGAAATCAAGGAGCATACAAGATGGCATAAACATTGTTGTTTCATGCTAGGGAGGATAAATAAATGCTTAGAAGTCCCACACAAGTTGTGAGAATGACTGGATTACATTGATAGAACATAAGAACTAAGCTATTCAACTGAAGATTAAAAATAAAGCATATAATGAAATATTATATCCATAATTGTATGTTCAATGAGGTGTCGGTGTTTATCTTCAGCTATTTCATCAACTTCCCTCCTATCTTCAGTCCTTCATGCCCTAGGTTTAGGAGTACCTGCAGATTATTGATGAGTTTTGTTAGAGCTCGGGACATAACGTTTCATCATATGTTATCAACATTTGAATAATTTAAACCTATGAACTATCAATCCAATTCACCCATATAAAAAACATACAAAGGAGAATCAATCACATCATCAAGTAAAGGATGAAATCAAATCATCAAAAGAACATTGAATTTCACTATTTTTATCTAACAAGTTTGTCTAATGTGCAGGTATAGGTACTGGTTCATCATGATTCAACATTTCTGTATGTGGGAAAAAGTGGGCTCCCACAAGGGTTGAGCCCAACATAATGCAGAGTACATTGTCATAAATGTGATATAGAACAGAAATACATAAAATGATTCATTTACATCATGTTTCACATCATTTATTGCTGCCATGTTTAACATCATCTTTGATGTAAACAATCATCATGAAGAATGTACATGCATAGTGGAACAACATAGAAAAACAATGAAGAAGTTTATTTACAGGAACTCAAGCTTTCAACAAAATTGCATATAAGGAATAAGAGACATGAGTTATTCATCGGGTAAAGAAGATATGCTACAGGACTACCATGATGGAAATGATATTGCAATCAAATGCAATTTTACAACAATATTTTAGACAGTAAAACATAATACTCAATCATTATGAAGAGGACAGTCAATTGTTCACAAAGAATTCATGTAGATCTAACAGCTAAGGAGGGTACATAACCTTGAATTATAAAATATTAAAGGAATTGAAACCAGTAATTATATTTGTAGAAGAAGTAGCCTTTGTATGATAGCAATCTACAGATACAGATCTTATGCAAGATGAAAACAAACTCTTTTCCAAGGATAAATAATTCATGGCTATTACATCATAAAGTGAAGCAAGTATTGAACAGTGATTTACAAGATAAGGCCAAACACAAGTATGGGTATGAGATATACAAAGAGTTCAAAGCATGTAGTAGGAGAAACACATTGAGGGAGTTCAATTTTCGTCACAGGCAGAGAGCAAATATCAAAGCCTCAAAAAGAGTACCCAAAAGCTGAAAAGATGCCCTAAATACATTTACAATATATACATCAAGACACAATGATTCTCATACCAAATATTCATTGAACAAAGAGAAAGTAAAATACCCATGTGATCAAATTAAGGCCGCAACCTACGTGACAAAGAAAATCACTGTCATGGATGAAAATAAGTTCAAAATGAATGATGCAGCTTGAGTTTCTTTTGCAATAAAATTACAAGGATCATGAAATCCTAGCAATATGGCAATGCTTTGTCAAAATGACAGTGAAAAATGCCAAGGCAACCAAGATTCAAATGATGTTAAGCATTTAAAAAAAAAATTCCCTCTCTCATCTTATCCCTTGTATAGGGTTTCATGCTACAATCAAAATAATTGGGTCACCTAAAATTGGAGTCTTTTGCTAGGGTTTTTTATATATGATAAATGCTTTTTATTTTGTGTTGAAAAGACATAGAAGGATCAAGAATAAAATTATAAGCAACATTGACAAAGTCGTGCCCTATCATAAAGGTGTATTATCAAAAAATCACAGCTATAGTAGTGAGAAATGAAGAGAAATAGAAGCTTTATGCCACGACCATAGACTATGAAAGTGTTTCAGAAACACAAAATGGAGAAAGTAGGAAAGGTACCCATCATTGTTAGAGCTTGAATAAGAGCAATTTTAATGCACAAGTAAAGAATGAATGCTAGGTTCGAGTGGGGAATCTTACCCATAGCTTGTTGTTGAGAAATACAGTCGAAATGCCATAGCAAGAGCTCCAAAATGGTGTAGAATTGGCTATAAAACTCAAAAAGTATCAATAGAGAATGATATAGAGAAAGTTGCATCAGAAAATGGTTGAGAACGAGGCTTTAAAGCCTAAAAAAAGCTTCCAAAATGGAGTTCAAACCCATATTTATGACTAGAAATACATTTACCTTGTTTTTACTATTAAAAATCTCTAGAAGGTTACTCAGAATCGGCATAAAATGAAGTTCGAGCTCCAAAATTCAAACCCTCATGGTGGCATAGCAGCTTGGTTTCTCCAAAATGCAAAGTTAAAAATGAAAGAAAGGATTTAGGGTTCGAGCATTTTGACTCATACCCTAATTCGAATAATGGCATTTTTGACTTGTCTTTTAAAAATAAATCATTTCATTCAAATAGTGTCCATGGTCTTGCCTTAAGTAAAAAACCTAATCATATCCTTTTGAGGCCATGTAATTGATGGAGTTTGGGAGTTCTAGAATATGATATTACTTTTAAGGTTTTCAATTATTTTTGAAACCTTATCATCTACATATTCTAGTGGAGTATTTTGCATGAATTTGATAAAAAATCAACCATTGTAATTAAATATTAAAGGTGATTACCTTAATATTTAAAATGTTATGCATGTAATATAAAAGGAGGAGTCACCACATATTAAATATTAAAATAATCGTTTTGATTATCTTTAATATTTAATCAAATAGTTACTTTTGATCAAAATCATGCAAGAGAAAGAACAATTGAAGTGAATTGAGGATCGTGCAATTAGTGTAACTAGAGATATTTTCATGCATTTTGGAGTGCAAATGAGGTCATTTACATACAATTTTGGGGTCTCCATCAATCTAATTGATTAAGAGGAGGCATTGAGCCTATTTTTGGCTCTTTTCATACAATTTTGATTCCTCTTTTTGAGGGTTCTCATATTGGCTCATGGGGAGCATATTTTCACTTTCAGTTCATTTTTAGTGCCACCTCCATTCACTCAGGATCCATTTTGAGATGCACTTCAGTTATATATAGTGTGACACAGATTTTTGAGCTATTTAAGCTCAATTTGTAGCATTGGTGGGTCCCATTTTCAGGTAGTTTTGATTTTGCTCGTGAATGGCTTTGGAGTTTAGATATATTGACTTCAGTTATATCCTCTTGGATTTTTGAAGCCCTTTTTTATACATAGGAAAGACTTAGTATTTTCTAGTTAGTTCTTGGTTGTTTTCCCTTTGCACTTTGTAGAGAGAGATCTTGTAACTCAGGGTTTTACAATTAATATTATGCAACAAATTTTTTACAGGTTAATTTAGTTGTCTTTTGTAGAGATTCCTTCATTGTTTCTTATTGAAATCAAGTGTTTACCTTATCACATTCAGGTGTTTTTCTTCCGATAATGATTTGGATGTGAAATTAATGTTTTTAAATTAGAAACCTTTAAGTTTAGATCTCATTAATGGGGGCATATACACATAAACTGATTTAATCACAGGTCATAGATTATGCTACAATTTTTTCTTTCCCTTTAGGTTGTGGAAATATTATTTTCCTTCATAAAGGATTGATTTGCATGCCCTTCTGTGAAACACTTATGTGATTAAGCTATTCAATTTGAGTTGTGAAAATAGATTGTAGGAGATATAGTTGTGAATCTAATTGCATGCTTTATCATCATTTAGGTGCATCACTATAGTTTAAGTTTCAGTTTATACATTCAGTTCAATCCTTCTACCCTTTTCCATCAAAATTTATAGTTCATCATTAGAAAATCATAAAGGAATCCTACCTATAATCCAAAGGTTAACTTTCAACATACGGTACCCATAACTTGAAAGTTTTCCCATGTTACACAAGATTGCAAAGAATCTTTTCTTTCGCATTTGGGTGCACTCCTATTGATAATAGTTTTTGGCACACCCGATGGGACTCTGAAGGCCACTTCAGAGAAAGAATTCAAAACTTTCAAGCTACTATTTTCAGATTTATAGCAGTGTTTTACCTATCAGAGGTTATAATTTTTATTTGGCGACTCCGTTTTACTTAGTTTTAATTGCAAATTCAATAGCACATGAGCAAAGTTCAGACAAGAGGAAGCGCTGACCCATTTAAATATTTGCAACTATCGTCACCAAAGAGGAAAGGCAAAACATCAAGAAGGATATTGAGCAGATCAAGATCATGATCAACACCGAGATCTCATTCTACACCTCCCAGTCTCAGGCCTTCAAGTTTTGTACCTATTTTTCTAGTAGTACGTCCTATACTACAAGTACCAAATCCAAGATTTCAAGCAACTCTGATGGCTAGAGCAGATGCGTTTGTACCATTTAATGAGGGAATCCCATTGAATTTGGCCCAACATGATGACATATTGGTCGCCGGGCTTAAAATTCTACCTACTTTCACCGGTTAGGATCAAACTACACCAATTGAACACATAAGGGACGTGGCTTCACTTTGTGGAGTTTGTCATGTCATAGAAGAGAATGTGGAATTGAGGCTTTTAACAACTTCATTTAAAGGAAAGGCACTCTAGTGGTTTAGAGGCTTACTAGTAAATTCTGTTACATCATTGGATGACTTGGGAGACAAGTTGAGCAAACAATTTTTTGACAAATCTGATCATCTATCTCTAGTTGAGCAAATGATGACTATCAAGAGAGCCCCACAAGAACATATGGCATATTTTAACTTATGGTTCCAAAGAACTTGGAACAGAATCCCAACCACGGTAAGGCCTACATCAGATCATGCTTTCTTGTATTATCTTAGAGCTATTAACAGTGATATTGCACTCCTAATCTAGTCTATGGGAGGACTAACCTTGCTAGCAGCCTATGAGATAGCTTAATATAGGCTGGTAAGATTGTACCCAGGCCTCCTATTCCTATTTTCCCAGATATGCAACCATTAATGCATGCCCATTCAAGTACCTCCTATAGCCCCATTACCTGATGTTCCATCCTTTGGCTTTCAAACTACTATTCAAAGTAGTGTTGTTCCAGCAAACTCATACTTGTAAGAGCTTAGAGGTACCCAACAACAGATGGCTAAATTGCTGTAAACAGTAAGCAATGACTTAGTGAGCCTAAAAAATTAGCAAAATTAGAATTACAGACCTTATCAAGCACCCTTTTAGGCAAATAGACTGCCTTATCAGGTTGAATACCAAGGACAAAATAAATTTCAATACGAGGCCTAATCAGCCATATAATTAGAATGTTTCTAGCACTTCTAAAGAGCTTGTACCTGTACAAAACAACTTCACACAATATTATGTGTGGTGCTATCCTTGTAATTAGTCTCATAACCAAACTACTTGTATGAACAGGGTGATTAATCAGGCTCTCATGGTATAGAGAAGTTTTGCTGCTTCTGAGAAAAGAACAAAGGAGAATAATGATCAATAGATGATCAAACACAATAGAATGATATTGATGTTGCCATGATGAACTGGCATGGTAGTGAATTTTTTGGACAAGGCAGAATCAATCATCTACCTCCATTGCAGCCAATACGAGGTCAAAAAGGAGAGTTGTTAACCTAAGACTACAAGCTATTTCTAGCGAACAACCAAAAAAAGATAAACAAGTTGTTTAGTAGAAAAAATAGACTTCTACAGCCCAACAAGGGAAAGTTCAACCTTCTGTAGCCCAAAATTTTCAAATTTTATCAAAATAGCAAGTTGTGCCAGTAAAGGAACAACCAAAAGTTCAATCTCAATCTTTACCAATGCAAACAAAGGCTGTTGTTTTGAAATTGTAGCAAAAGGTGATTTTTCTAGAATTTAATATAGTTGATCATATGAAAAAAGCAACAGTCAGCTTGTCCATGCTTGATGCATTGCACATACCTAGACAAAAGGACTTACTGCAGGAAGCGTTGGCTAAGATTTCAATTTTTGATGAACATGCTAAGGAGCAGCCTCGTGTCCTTGCAAACAGTTCTAAAAGCAAGGAAGAATAACCAGCACAAGAGGTAAAACCACCACCATTTTATGTCAATTTTATTATTGGTGATAGCATAGTGCATAACTGTATGATAGATTCAGGAGCAAGTAGCTTAGTTATGCCCAAACAACTGGTAGATAAGTTAGGACTAGAATATGAGCCATTGTCAAAAAGGGTAGTTCAATTAGATGGAACAACCATTAAGTCTGTTGGAGTTATCAAAGGTATGCCTCTTACCTTGCATGCTTGTCCCAACTTTTCAATTCCACAAGATATATACGTCATTGATCTCCCACCATTCTTTTTCATTTTCCTTTCTAGAGATTTTACAACAAAGATAGGTGGATATTTGTCATCAGATTGGTCTCATATGTGTTTTAGGACCAGATATGGTACTAGAGTGACTATCAAATCATAACCACATGCCAAAGACCATATTGAGCCTTATGTTGTAAATCCTATAAATGTAAACCTAGCCATCCATGAGTATGAGGATCAATCCATGACCCTTGACCCTAGTGTACCCATTTAAGGCATACCCGACATAAATTTAGACGAGTGGGAAGTCGAGAATCATGAGGTTGATCCATTTAGCCACATGGACGAGGTAGGTTTGGGCATTTAAATGACTCGGGAGCCTAATGTGATTATTCCAAATATAGTCAAAGAGGAAATACAAGTAGAATAATAGATTGAGCAGCTTTGGAAGCTTTATTATGATGGTTCAAGGAGTAAAGTAGGTGTTGATGGAGGAGCCATGCTTATTTCACCTAATGGAGAGAGGTATTTTTCAACACTTCGCTTTCCTTTTAGTTATTCTAACAATATAATTGAGTATGAGGAATTAATTCATGGCCTAGAATGGGCCAGAAAGAAACTTGATTCAAAGTTGATAAAAAATCAAGTAAGAAACTTGAACGTAACTAAAAATGATTTGTTGAAACTATACAAGCACAAAACTTGGGATTTAATAGAAGAATTTGATGCTTTTAACTTGTTGTCTATTCCTAGAAATTTGGATAAAGAGGTAGATAGGCTTGCTACCATAGGATCACAATATGACATACCAACTAATATACACAATGTTGAGGTACAACAATATGTCAAGGTGGTAGTAAGACCATCTGTACCTGATAATAACATTAGTTGGCAGGTTTTTAACAATGATTAGCAAATAATCAGTTTTATGATAGAAGTAGAGTTTTCTGCTGGAAACCAACAAAAGCTTGAGCAACAATACGAGAATCGAATCTTGCAGCTGAAATATAATAAGCTACCTAAGGGATTGGTGACCCTTGAATCAATTTTCAACACTGATGATCAGGTTAGAAAAGATAAATCTAACATCACAGTGAAAGAGGAACACTATGAACCAATTAAAATATTCGAAGATAAACTTCTTAAGCTTGGAAAAGTATGTACCTAAGAACAACAAGACTTCGTCTTGCTTTGCCAAGAATTCAGTGACATATTCACCTGGAAGTACGGAGATATGAAGGGTTTTAACCCTGAGTTAGCTCAACATATGATTGAATTAGAACCCAACACGAAAACAATGAGGCAGAAGCAAAGACAACTGAATCCCAAGCTAGAACACCTTATGAAAACAAAGTTAAAAAAGCTGGTTGAAGGTAGTATTATCTTTCCAATAAAGAATACCTCTTGGGTTTCCAACTTGTTGCCTATCAGGAAGAAGAACAAAGGTAAGGCTATGTGTGGATTTTCATGATCTAAATAGAGATTCACTCAAAGATCACTATCCACTGCCTTTAATGGAGAAGATATTGTAGGTTGTTTTAGGTTTAGAAAGGTTCTCATTGCTGGATGGTTATTCAGGGTATAACCAAATTTTGGTTAAAGAGGAAGATTAGTACAAAACAACCTTTACTACCAAGTGGGGTACTATGGCTTACAAAAAGATGCCCTTTGGATTGTCTAATGCAGGAGAAACGTTTCAAAGGGAAATGGATATGGCCTTTCAAGGCCTTATCAACAAGTTTGTTCGTGTGTACTTAGACGATATTACTGTATTTTCAAATAAAGTTGATGAACACTTTGTGCATTTAAGGAAAATATTTGAAAGATGCAGAGAGTACGGGGTGTCACTAAACCCCAAAAAGAGAATATTTGTAGTTCATGAAGGAAAGCTTCTGGGTCATATTGTTTCAAAGCACGGTATCACCATTGACCCAGAAAGAATCACTGCAATTTTAGCTTTACCCCTACCTACACATAAGAAAGGTTTGCAGAGTTTTCTAGGTAGGATTAACTTCGTTAGGAGATTCATTCCTAACATTGCAGCTTTATTGCAACCACTTACAACCATGTTGAAGAAAAACATTCAATTTAGCCAGAAAAAGGAAGGTAAGAATAGTTTTGAACAAATTAAAGAGGAACTTGCAGTAGCCCCAACACTTATTAATCCAAATTTTGATAAATATTTCATTTTATATGCATTTGGGAGTGTTGATACAATTTCAACCATGCTCTATCAACAAAATGAAGAAGGATTAGAGTAGCATGTGGCTTTCTTTAGTCAAGTTTTGCATGATTATGAAGCTAGATATTCATTTGTAGAGAAGCATGCTTTAGTTGTAGTAAGAAGCCTTAAAAAAAAAGGCATATGCTATCAAATAATAAAATACAGTTGTTGGTCGCTCATCAAATAGTCAAAGATTTTATGCTCAACAAAGACATTAATGATAAGAGAGCAGGTTGGATCACAAAAGTGATGGAATATGACATTGAAATTAAAGTCACAAAGCTAGTTAGAGGCAAGGGCCTATGCGAACAACTTGATGTTAATGAAGAAAACGGCCAAACAACTGATCAACAAGTTGAAACGTTCAGTGCTTAATAATGAGGAACATGTTGTTCCAATTACAATAGCAGATTGGATTTAACATATGGTACATTATCTACATACAGGTGACTATCCTGAAGGTTTGGACAATTCCAAATGAAGATATTACTGGCTTCAAGCCATTCCATATGCTGTAATTGATGGAATTTTGTACAAAAAAAATTCATAATGTTTTGTTCAGATGTGTTGAACTAGAATAGATTGAAAAAGTTTTGAAAGAGTTTCATGATGGAACCTTTAGAGGCCACTTTGTATCAAGAACAACAACTCTGAAGACCATGAGAGTTGGGTATTATTGGCTTGAATTATTTAAAGATGCCCATGCTTGGGTCAGAAAATGTAACGGTTGTGCAGTGTTTGCAAGAAAATAGAAGCTTGCAACTTTGCCTTTATGTCCAATTCAAGTGGGACAACCCTTTGGCAAGTGGGGACTTGAATTCATTGGTCCCATGAATCCACCTTCATGTTCTAGTTGTAAATGGATATTAACATCAAAAAACTACTTCACAAAGTGGACTGAAGTAGTTGCACTGAAGGATGCAAATGAAACATCTGTCTTAAATTTTTATCAAGACTTGGTTTCGAGGTTTGGTACACCAAATTCAATAATTTCTGATAATTCTTTAGCATTCATAGGTTTAAAAGTTTTAGACTGGTCAATAAAAAATAATATTTATTTGAATACTTCTTCAAACTATTACCCTCAGGGTAATGGACAAGTAGAGTCCACTAACAAGAATTTGATAAAGATCATAAGGAAAACAATCTAGGATAATCAAAGAACCTGGCATGAGAAGCTGAAACTAGCCCTTTGGGCTGATAGGATTACACCTAAAAGAGAAACATGTAATTCACCTTACGTTCTAACATATGGTAAAGAAGCTAAACTTCCTATCTCAGTTGAGCTTCCTACATTAAGTATGATCAAGGAACTGGAATTACTTGACAAAGAAACTATGGAAATTAGGCTTGCACAACTTATGGAGCTGGAAGAAACAAGAAAAGAGGGATTAAGAAATTTGGAAGTTCATCAAGGTCAGATGAAAAGGAAATTTGACAGAAAATTTATTTTGATAACTTTCAGAGAGGGAGATCTGGTATTTAAATGGGACAAACTCAATAGAAGACTAGGAAAACATACAAATTTTGATGCCATGTGGAATGGTCCATATATTATAACAAAGTGAAAACAACATAATGCATTCTAGCTCTCAAAGTTGGATGGTGAGGTATTTCCAATCCCTGTCAACAGGATTCACCTCAAACAATGTTACTAAGTATCAAATTTTGCAAATGTATATAGTGGAGTAGTTTTCTACTTTTAATAAGTGCTCATTGCACAGTAGTTTCATTTTAGTTTGGCTTTGTTTTTAGTAAGTGTAGATGTTGCACAGTTTTTTGGCTCTATCATAAACAAAGTCATGATAGTTTGCTTTTAGTTTTTGTTTGTTGCTTTATTGTTCTAAACAACTGAGTTATGGAGGTTATGAATCATAAAGGGGAAAAAAATGGACTCCATGCCCAATGGATTATCAAGGCAACTGATCCGACATGCTTAGCAGGAAAGCATCCAGTAGAAATCGCCAGAATGTTACCAAAATTTATACCTTTAGCTCATTTTGGTATAGCTAGAATTGTTTGCCACATCTAAGGTGAAAGGTACATTCATTCCATGCTGATAATTCATTTGCAATGAAGTAATTCAGATGGAATTTAGTTGATTATGCAAAGTTCACAACATAAGATTTATCAAATTTGCATAGTATGTTGTATTTTATTCATTTTGAAATCAAGGAGCATACAAGATGGCATAAACATTGTTGTTTCATGCTAGGAAGGATAAATGAATGCTTAGAAGTCCCACACAAGCCGTGGGAATGACTAGATTACATTGATAGAACATAAGAACTAAGCTATTCAATTGAAGATTAAAAATAAAGCATATAATGAAATATTATATCCGTCATTGCCTATTCAATGAGGTGTCAATGTTTATCTTCAGCTCTATCATCAGCTTCCCTTCTATCTTCAGTCCTTCATGCCCTAGGTTCAAGAGTACCTATAGATTATTGATGAGTTTTTTAGAGCTTGGGATATAAAGTTTCATCATGTGTTATCAAAAATTGAATAATTTAAACCTATGAACTATCAATCCAATTTAGCCATATCAAAAATATACAAAGGAGAATCAAGATCACATCATCGAGTAAAGGATGAAATCAAATCATCAGAAGAACATTGAATTTCACTATTTTTATCTAACAAGTTTGTTTAATGTGCAAGTACAGGTATTGGTTCATCTCGATTCAACATTTCGGTATGTGGGAAAAAGTGGCCTCCCACAAGGGTTGAGCCTAGCATACTGCATAGTACATTGTCATAAATGTGATAGTGAACAGGCATAGATAAAATGATTCATTTACATCATGTTTCACATCATTTATTGCTGCCATGTTTAACATCATCTTTGATGTAAACAATCATCATGAAGAATGTACATGCATAGTGGAACAACATAGAAAAAAATGAAGAATTTCATTTACAGGAACTCAAGTTTTCATCAGAATTGCATATAAGGAATAAGAGACATGAGTTATTCATCAGGTAAAGAAGATATGCTACATGAATGCCATGATGGCAATGATATTGCAATCAAATGTAATTTTACAACATTATTTCAGACAGTAAAACATAATACTCAATCATTATGAAGAGGATAGTCAATTGTTCACAAAGAATTCATGTAGATCTAATAGCTAAGGAGGGTGCAGCCTTGAATTATGAAATATTAAAGGCATTGAAACCAATAATTATATTTGTAGAAGAAGAAGTCTTTGTATGATAGCAATCAATAGATACAGATCTTATGCAAGATGAAAACAAACTCTTTTCCAAAGATAAATCATTCGCGGCTATTGCATCATAAAGTGAAGCAAGTATTGAACAATGATTTGCAAGATAAGGCCAAACACAAGTATGGGTATGAGATATACAAATATTTCAAAGCATGTAGCAGGAGAAACACATTGAGGGAGTTCAATTTTTGTCACAGGCCTAGAGAAAATATCAAAGCCTCAAAAAGAGTACCCAAAAGCTGAAAAAGAGGCCCTAAATACAATTTCAATATACAACAAGATACAATGATTCTCATACCAAATATTCATTGAGCAAAGAGAAAGTAAAATACCCATGTGATCAAATTAAGGCCACAACCTGTGTGACAAAGAAAATCATTGTCATGGATGAAAATGAATTCAAAATGAATGATGCAACTTGAGTTTCTTTTGCAATAAAATAACAAGGATCATGCAATCCCAGTAGTATGGCAGTGCTTCCTCAAAATGATAGTGAAAAATGCCAAGGCAACCAAGTTTCAAATGTTGTTAAACATTTAAAAAAAAAAAAAACCCTCTCTTAGCTTATCCCTTGTTTAGGGTTTCATGCTACATTCAAAGTCATTGGGTCACCTACAATTGGAGTCTTTTGTTGGGGTTTTTTATATATTATAAAGGCTTTTCATTTTGTGTTGAAAAGACACAGAAGGATCAAGAATAAAATTATAAGCAACATTGAAAAAGTCGTGCCCTGTCATAAAGGTGTATTATCAAAAAATCACAGCTACAATAGTGAGAAATGAAGAGAAATAGAAGCTTTATGTCGCAACCATAGACTATGAAAGTGTTTCAGAAACACAAAATGGAGAAAGTAGGAAAGGTACCCATCATTGTTAGAGCTCGAATAAGAGAAATTTTAATGCACAAGTAAAGAATGAATGCCAGGTTTGAGTGGGGAAACTTACCCATAGCTTGCTGTTGAGAAATACAGTCAAAATGCCATAGAAAGAGCTCCAAAATAGTGAAGAATCGGCTGTAAAACTTATAAAATATCAACAGAGAATGATATAGAGAAAGTTACATTAGAAAATGGTTGAGGCCGTAGCTTTAAAGCCTTAAAAAAGCTTCCAAAGTGGATTTCAAACCCATATTTATGACTAGAAATACATTTACCTTGTTTTTCTTGTCAAAAATCTCTAGAAGGTTACTCAGAATCGGCATAAAATGAAGTTTGATCTCCAAAATTCAAACCCTCATGGCGGTACAACAACTTGGTTTCTCCAAAATGCAAAGTAGAAAATGAAAGAAAGGATTTAGGGTTCGAGCATTTTGACTCATACCCTAATTTGAATAATGGCATTTTTGACTTGTCTTTTAAAAATAAATCATTTCATTCAAATAATGTCCATGGTCTTGCCTTAAGTCAAAAATCTAATTATATCCTTTTGAGGCCATGTAATTGATGGAGTTTGGGAGTTCTAGAATATGATATTACTTTTAAGGTTTTCAATTATTTTTGAAACCTTATCATCTACATATTCTAGTGGAGTATTTTGCATGAATTTGATAAAAAATCAACCATTGTAATTAAATATTAAAGGTGATTACCTTAATATTTAAACTTTTATGCATGTAATATAAAAGGAGGAGTCGCCACATATTAAATATTAAAATAGTCATTTTGATTATCTTTAATATTTAATCAAATAGTTACCTTTGATCAAAATCATGCAAGAGAAAGAATAAGTGAACTAAGGATCGTGCAATCAATGTAACTAGAGATATTTTCAAGCATTTTGGAGTGCAAATGAGGTCATTTACATACAGTTTTGGGGTCTTCATTAGTATAACTAATTGAGAGGAGGAGTTGGGCCTATTTTTGGCTCTTTTCATACAGTTTTGATTCCTCTTTTTGAGGGTTCTCATATTGGCTTGTGGGGAGCATATTTTCACTTTCAGTGCCACCTCCATGCACTCAAGATCCATTTTGAGATGCACTTCAGTTATATACAGTGTGACACGGAGTTTTGAGCTATTTAAGCTCAATTTGCAGCATTGGTGGGTCCCATTTTTAGACAGTTTTGATTTTGCTCATGAATAGCTTTGGAGTTTAGATATTTTGACTTCAATTATCTCCTCTTGGATTTTTAAAGCCCTTTTGTATACATAGGAAAGGAATTAGTATTTTCTAGTTATTTCTTGATTGTTTTCCCTTTGCACTTTGTAGAGAGAGATCTTGTAACTGAGATTTTTACAATTAATATAATGCAACAAATTTTTTACAAGTTAATTTAGTTGTCTTTTGTAGAGATTCCTTCATTGTTTCTTATTGAAATCAAGTGTTTACCTTCTCACATTCAGGTGTTTTACTTCTGATAATGATTTGGATGTGAATTTAATGTGTTTTTGAATGAGAAACCTTTAAGTTTAGATCTCATTAATGGAGGCATGTACACGCAAACATATTTAATTACATGTCATAGATCATGCTACAATTTTGTCTTTCCCTTTAGGTTGTGGAAATATTATTTTATTTCATAAAGAATTGATTTATAGGCCCTTTTGTGAAACACTTATGTGATTAAGTTGTTCGATTTGGGTTGTGAAAATAGATTGTAGGAGATATAGTTGTGAATTTGATTACATGCTTTATCATCATTTAGGTGCTTCACCGCAGTTTATGTTTCAATTTATGCATTCAATTCAAGCCTTCTGCCCTTTTCCATCAAAATTTATAGTTCATCATTAAAAAATCATAAAGGAAGTCAGCCTATAATCCGTAGGTTAACTTTCAACATAGGGTACCCATAACCTGAAAGTTTTCCCATGTTACACAGGATTGCAAAGCATCTTTGCTTTCACATTCAGGTGCACTCCTGTTGATAACAATGACACACTACATTCCCTAAGTTGTGGATCTTTTACTCTTGACTTGTCCTCTCTTAGAGACATTAAGCATGATGTTCCCTAAGAAGAAGACCTTATCTGAAATAAGAAAAATCTCGTTGAACAAAAAAATTTACTAGCATTATTGTTCATAAGTGTTAGCATAATGTAGCTTGTTAGCCTTATGAAGCTAGAAACCCTAAATTCAAGGACACCAAGCATAACGCACCTTTCTTGCTAGTGGAGCCTTGCCTTTTTCATAGTTGTTTAGTGTAATGCAACTTGTTAAGCCCTATGAAGCATGAACTATAAATTCAAGGCCACCTAGCATAACACGCCTTGCTTGCCTATGGAGCCTTGCCTAGCATTGTGGTGCCTTATTGAAGTTTTAAGGAGGATAGCTTTGATATGGTATGGGAGCCTAATATGATTCTCATTTTCCACCCTTTTGGGATACTCACCTAGTGGACAGCCTAAGTTTCCACCACCTTGGAGTGATTTAAACAAAACAAAACTAATGGCTTAGATGTGTTCCACATTACATTGGGTCGTCTAGGATTGATCTTCCTGGTCTTTGATGTTGTATGATTGTGTATCTTTATCATTGTTGCATACATAAGTGTATTGAATGTCTACTTTAGTGTGAGTTTGACATGGGGTCATCCTCTCACTAAAGTGGGGAAAAAATGTAGTGTAGGAAAAAGTATCCTTTTTTCACAGTTAATTTGGGAATTTAAGTAATAATAAAATGAGCCTAATGTTGCATTGATTTAGTGTTGTAATATGTTTTTCATATTCACATTAATTTTAGGGCCCTTTATAATAAAATAGACTTAATTGTTCCTTATTTCGGGTGTTGTAAAGTGTACCTTTACATTTTCACACTAATCTAGCGATTTATTAATTGATTGAGGTTAATTTTCCTTAATTGGCCCCTTTAATTCAAATCCAAGCCTAATTACATGCATATTTTGAGGGATAAAACCCGACATTCATAAAGGCCATTTTACAATACTTAACTTTTGAAGATTTGCATCCTAGGTAGGTGACCTAGGACCCATTCACCATATAATGAATAGGTCCTCACTTAGTCCTATGAACCTGATTTTACATAATGTTTAACATTTCCCGAGGTGTGTCCTAAGTAAGCAGCCTAAGACACAGTCGCCCTATGGAAAATGGGTCCTCACTTAGACCTAGGACCCTCTTTTGAATATGTTTTTGGTTGTATTTTAATGGTTTTAAATCTGTAATTCAATGTCAGCTTGTGATATTTGAATATTGGGAATTAATGTTAAGATATATATAAATACAAGGCTATTTCACTATGTTTCATCCTAAAATTTCATAAGCAATCAAGAGTACTTTCACATGAGCACTTCAAGAGAATTCAAGAGAAATTTCAAGGCATTCAAATGCAAATTTTAAGAATATTATTGCAGCAATCAAGATTCCATTGTCATATCAAAGATGTATTGCATCATGCATGTTATTTGAACTCATACGTTGATGTAGTGTACAAGATCAATTCAAGCATATTCAAAGGCATTGTTTCACAACAAGTTTTGTGATCAAGATTTACATTCATTGAGGCCACTTCATGCAATTTTGCAGATTTGTACTCTAAGGTTTCAATTGAGGTTTGGTGAGTTGTTACATATTGTTCATTCATCATTCCTTCATGCTTTTATTCATTTCAAGGTTTAATTACCAAAATGAGGTTTGACCAAGGTAAACCCCCATTCCCTAACAAACAACATTTTTCTCTCCTACTTAAGTGGGAATTGTGATGGCTCGCGAAAGAGGAGATGGGAATAGGAGCCATTTCGAGAGTTTGAAATCCTTTGATGTAGATGGTGAGGATGGATTGGATCTTGACGATGAGGATGATGTTGAGGGTTGTGCATTGGCAACTAGGCTGTGAATGGATGAGGTTTGGGTGTTGGGGGCTGGGTTGTGGCTAGCCATGGTTTGGGCACTAGCGGATGGGATGCATCTGTTTCTGGTGGTTGAGTGTTGGGAGTGGGTGTGTCTTGTGAGGATCTAGTTCCTTACAGGATGTAGCTCAGGGTTATGGCTTATTTTGGACTTTGATCAACGTGTTAGAGGTGTGGTTATGCTTTCTGGTTTGGCCTTCACCCTATTTCTTCCCTGCAAGGATTCCTATTTCCTTACTTGGCTCAAAGATTGACATTGAGGATGATGTTGAGGGTTTGGTGTTGGTAACTAGGATGCGACTTGTTGAGGTTTAGGTGTTGGGGGCTGGGCTGCGGCTAGCTATGGTTTGGGCGTTGGCGGTTGGGTTGCGGCCATTTTTTATTGTTGTGTGTTGGGAGAGGGTGTGTCTTGTGAGGCTTTGGTTCTTTACAGGATGTGGCTTAGAGTTATGGCTTACTTTGGACTCTGAACGATGTGTTAGAGGTGTGGTTGTGCTTTTTGGTTTGGATTTCACCCTCTTTCTCCCTTGCAAGGGTCCCTCTTGCCTTACTTGGCTCACTCTACTTTCTTTCTTTTTGGTGCTACCTTGTGGCTACCCTTGTTCTTGGTGCTCAATGGTGGAGGTCTTTGTTTTTCCTCTAGCGAAGTGGTTTGTGGTTAATTATTGGCACGTTTTAGACCCTGATTGGTATGTACGATTGGAAGTTGCTCTTCATAGTCTTGCTTGTTATCCACTCTATTCGTTGGGGGGATTTCCTCACCTTTGCCTGCTTCTTTCTGGTACTTTTAGCTCTTTTTTAGTGATTATTGTTTTATTGGGTAGTGTGGTTTCTCTTCTTTGGGTATTGCTTCGTAGCAGTGATATTTCTCTTTTTAGCTCATGTGGGGAGTGTTTCTCTTGGTGTTGGGTACTTGGGGTGGCCTTGGTGGAGTGGTTCTCAACCCTCATTTTTTTACTAGTTTTGTTTCTTGGAAGGTTGTTGTGGTTGGTGAATATGGTTGATGCCATGGTTCTATAGGGTGGTTTAATCAAAACTAGAAAAATCAGAATAGAGGATACAATCAAAGGTCTAATAACAATAGGCCATGGAATACTGGACCTAATAATGGAGGAGTTTCCCACAATTACCAGGTGGGAGATGAAAAGCCACATACTGCAAATGTGGTGGATCTCAACTTCATGATGAATTGGTGTAGGCTACATGATATTGTAGCTCATTCTGAGGTTAATTGCCTAGAAATGGAGAAAATAGTGAAAATTGCACAAGCTAATGCTCCATTTTAGGGTGCATCCAAGAAATCTGGTGGATCAACAGATACTGCCATGGCCTACAATATCTTTGAGGAAGAACTTCCATTTCCCAACCAGGAAATGAATGAAATAGTGGAAGATGTATACGATACACAAGCCTTCCAAACCAAGGGAGGACATTTCCTTAGAAATTAGAATAGAGGGCCATTCACGACCTCTGCCCCTCCTAATAACACGATCCCACCGAATCAAAATGTAGATAATAATCCGCCACCAAAAAAAGGGTCCATCAAACTCTTAGAATAAAGGTAATCCACCTTCTTTTCCTAAGTATCAAGTAAAGAATGATTCAGAGTTTGATTTCATTGCATAGATGCAGAAGCAACAGACTTCATCGTCTTTCTTCGATATTATGAAGTGGTGCCTGACCCAACGGGAAATTGTGTTAAAGGCCTTGGAGGAGGCAGATCAGTCAAAAGGGAAAGGCAAGGAGACTCCAACAAATGAAATGAATGCAACCCTCTATAAAGATAAGACCGGTACTCCACCTTCCCTTTTGAGTTTAAGAATTTTTGGAAAGAATCTTCACAACTATTTGTTAGATTCTCGGGCATCGGGAAATGTCACACCATTTTCAATTTGTAGGAAGTTAGGTTTGATTCCACTCCAGACAAATAAAAAGGTTATCCAATTGGATAAAATAGAAGTCAATCTGGTAGGAGAACTTAAGAATATTCATGTACAGGTTGGATCTGATCCAAGGATCCAAACCTACATGGATATCCACGTTGTTGATATCCCAGAAACCTATGGTATGCTCATAAGCAAAGATCTAATGAAGAGTATAGGGGGGTATTTTTCCTTGGATTTCTCACACATGTGGCTCCCTTGTAAAGGGATTGCAACATAGATCAAAATTGAGAGCAAACTTAGGCTTAAGCATATGATTATTGAATATGATACTCCCAACAAGGTGGCCTATTTCAAAACTGAGATAGGAGTTTACAAACAGGAGGAAATCATGACTTTCTCTATACTCTATTTTGATGACCCACCACTTCTAGAACAAAATGAACCAATGATTAAAGTCAACCAGCAAGTCCTCATCAAAAAATTACAACAGGATAGGCTAGTATTCAGAGAGGAGGTGGATATGTGGAGTCCATTACTTCCCAATTGGTGTAGGGTCCATTATCAAAGTCATTTTGAGTTAACTTGTCAAACCTATATAGATATCTTAAATCATGTCTCCCAGATTGAGGAAACTTGTGTATGTCAACCTCAAGCCTCCACTAATAAATCTCCATTTGAAGCAAGAGATGCAACCATCCTTACAAGAGCCAGTCTTGCTAAAAAAGAATCACTTTCCCAACTCGAGCAGACTCAGGCTCTATGCTCTAAATTACAAAGAGAGACTGAGGAATCTCATTCTTTTCCAAGTACACCTACCCCAAAAACCCTTCCAATGCCCAAGGCATTGGTGAAAAATGTACTAAATCATGATTTGACCCAAGAGGAGGATTAGGAATCAGTTCCTGAACAAATTTTGAATCTAGGAGAACCTTATGGTGAACTGCGCCCCCAACTACCTTCAAATATTGATGACCAGCACCAGTCCGAGCTGCCATGTGCTTCTAGCAAGCAGGTACGTGTGGCCCTAAAGAATAAATAGATCTCAGCTCTAGATCAATTATGGGGTCTGAAATTTTATGGCTAGAAGTCCAAGTCAAGAAGTTGAGCAGGAATTGAATTAACCAATCCAAAGGGAAAGACTTAATTTTCTTCTTACAGGTTATAGTTTGGATGCACTAATAACGTATCAGAGTATGAAGCACTTGCTCAAGGCCTGATGTTTTCCCATCAAAAGAATGTCACATCTCTCATGGTGATGGGGGATTTTGAAGTAATTGTCAAATAGGTTCCCAGCCAATATACTTGCCATAACAAAAGATTGGTTGCTTACAAAAATAGAGTTTGGAATGTAATTGAGGATTTTGACGCTTTTGGAATCACTTTGATTCCTAGAGAGAACAATCAAATTACAAATGCCATTGTAGTCACTACTAGCATGTTGGAGCCTATGTAGGACTCCAAGTTGAAAATATTTTTAATTGAACTAGTCTCAATCCTAGCAATCCTGGATAATGTCTAGAATTTTCAGGTCTTCGACGATGACCAACACATACTAGCCTTCTTGGAAAGTTCTAATGTCTTCGAAGGAAAGAGAATAGATGAATCAGAAAGAGATCATGGGGATTGGGATCCTGAGAGTTGTGACACTAGAGGGATAATGAATTTGAAAAGAACAACATTCCCAAGGGGATGGTAGCTTTAGAAAGAATATTTGATTCTAATCCTCAGGCTCCGAAGAGAGTGCGAACACAAAGTGATGGAGGGAAGTGTGAATCTATTAATCTGACTGATTCAGGTCCCAAAAGAAATGTTTTTATAAGAAAAACTTTCCCTGAGGAGATAATAACTGAAATAATTAAGGTGTTAAAAGAAGACATTGCAGCAATTTCCTGTAGTTATGAATATTTAAAGACTTTTGACACCTCTATGATCACACATACAATACCTCTGAAGCCTGAAGCGAGGCCCTTCCATCAAAATAAGCCCTTGGTCAATGCTTTGATCGAGCCATTAATACAAAAGGAAGTGCAAAATCTTTTGTCAGCAAGAATCATCTTCCTAGTACGACACTCCACTTGGGTTGCCAATTTAGTTCGAGTGCATAAGAAAAGTGGGGAGATCAGACCGTGTGTTGACTTCAAGAACCTAAACAAAGCCTCAGACAAGGATAACTATCCACTTCCTTCTCTTGATGAGGTATTACAAACTGTCAACATATCTCAGATGATGTCATTCTTGGATGGCTATTTTGGGTATAACCAAGTGCTTGTTAGCCATGAGGACAGAATGAAGACTGCCTTCACTACTAAGTGGGGGACATTTTCCTATCACAGAATGCCATTTGGAACTATCAATGTTGGAGCTACATTCTAGCGCACCATGGATGTAGCATTCAATGATCTGATAGGTAAGTGTATCATAATCTATGTCGATGACTTAACTATTTTCTCTAAAAACAAGAAGGACCATGTTGTTGATTTAGCAAAAGTCCTTAAGAGATGTATAAGCTATGGAGTGTCCTTGAATCCCAAGAAATGTGTGTTTGGAGTTTCTAAAGGGAAAATTTTAGGACATGTGATATCAGAAAGGGGAATATCCATAGACCCTGATAGAGTTGAAGCCATCTTGAAATTGACAATGTTGGGCAGTAAAAAAGAAATGAGATCCTTCTTCAGAAGTATTAATTTTGTAATAAAGTTTATAACAGGATTTGTAGAAATTGTGAAGCCACTTAATGATATTATGAAGAAAGATGCAAAAAGACAATGGAGCAACAAGGCTAAATCTACTTTCTCGCAGATTAAACAATCAATATCTGAGGCACTAGTCTTAACTAGCCCAGATTATCTAAATCCCTTCTACATCTATTCATTTGCATCTGACCATTCATGTGTAGTTGTTCTAACACAACAAATAGGAGAGGGAGATGAAAGGCCAATTTCCTTCATGAGCTCCCCATTCAAAAATGCAGAAGTTAGGTATCTACCCCTTGAGAAATAGGCATTTGTATTGGTTCGAGCAGTAAATAAATTCAGACATTACATTCTCAAGAGCCAAGTTGTTGCCATAGTTCCTAATCGAGCTGTCAAGTCTCTCCTTATGCAAAGTGAGTTAGGAGAAAAAAGGGGAAAATGGATGACTATTTTGCAATAATTTGATCTATAGATCCACCTAATGAATCTTGTTCGAGTAAAGGGTTTGCCAAAGGCTATGGTAGAGGTTGCCAAGAATATCACTTTCCAACAGTATACAGTGTAGTCATTCACCAAGGATCAGTGGTATACATATTTGATCTTCTTCCTTCTCAATAACAGATGTCTAGAGGGGATGAATGCTACCCAGAGGAGGGCACTGAGGATGAAGAGTTCCCATTACATGCTCAAAGGAGGATCCCTATACAAAATAAATTATGAGGGGGTTTACTTGTGATGTTTAGATCAGTAAGAAGCCAAGCATGTTATTACTGAATTTCACGGTAGACACGACACATGGCATGGATCTGCCAATTCATTGGCTCATCAAATCCTTAGGTCACGTTATTATTGGCCCCACATGTTCAAGGATGCACATCAACATGTCACACCTACAAGATCTTTGCACCCAAGGAGTGTAATCCTGCAATTCCCTTGCAACCAGTTTATGTGGTAAGACCATTTGCCCAATGGGCACTGGATTTTGTAGGAGTAATTAATCCAAACTCTTTTGCAGGGCATAATTTTATCTTAATAGCTATAGATTACTGCACATGTTGGACTGATGCTCAGCCATGCAAAAACAACACCATAGAGGTGGTTATCAAATTTTTGAATCACAACATTATTACCAGGTTTGGAGTACCCTTTGCCTTGGTGTGTGATAATGGCCTTGCTTTTTCATCTGTTGAATTTATATAATGGGCCTATGAGCATAAAATCATTTTGAAGTATTCATCTAATTATTACCCAGAGGGAAATGGTGTAGCAGAGTCTACCAATAAGAACCTATTGGACGTAATAAATAAATTGCTAGTGAACAATCCTAGAGACTGGCATACCCAATTGAGATTTTCCATATGGGAAAATACCTATTCTAAAGTTTATGCAAGCGTTTTATACAAAGTATGATCAAATTGAGGTAAGGCTAAATAATCTTTTAAGCATGGAAGAACAGAGAGATGCTGCTTTACAACAATTTTTCCAAACATCAAGTTGTTGTCAAACGTTGGTTTGACAAAAGAGCTAAAATCAAAGCATTCAAGATATCAGATCTTGTGTTGCTATGGGATAAGGCTATTGAGAAAAAGGGTGACCACCAGAAGTTTGATAGACTCTGGCTAGGTCTGTATCAAATAGCTGGGATCTTGGCTGCGAACACTTTTCGCTTAACCACCTTAATGGGAGAACCTGTTCCATTGCCCGTCAATGGATAGTTTCTCAAGCATTAATTTGGATCATAAGGGTCTGATTTCTGAATCAATTGTATATATGTATTATGTGTAATTATTTGTTATGTGTTTCTGTTGGTTGTTTTCTTGTTTGTTCTTTTGTTTCTTTTTGTTGTTTTGTGTTTGTTTGTTTTCTTTGGGGACCCTCTTTTCTTTCATCTTGAAATGTAGGGGTTGTTATTCAGAGTATGCTTTAGACATTAGGAGAGAAATTGATTTAGGCATTTTTAGGAATATCTCTCGAGATATTTTGTTCTCAAATTATGTCTTATGGTCATTTTAGCATGAGTCTGAAAGCTATTAAGAGTAAGGTATACTATAGATAACCTCATGAACTATGATTGAAATTTGTCACAAATAGATAAAACATCTGACTATAAAGTTCCTATTCATCTCAAGGTGATTATATCTTTGATTCAAGTGAAAATTTTGATTCCCCAAAATTGTCATAGGGTCCACTGTAGTTCTCAACTCATATTTCAGACTAGTAATGTCTGAGTATTGAGAAAATTATTAAAATAATTTCCACAAGTGAAGCTTGTAAAAGAAAGAGAAAAGAAAATTATTGAAATGAAGGAAAACTCAATACTAGATGGGTGATTCAAGTATCTCTATCGGGGCTATGGATTCTTGACTAATAGTAGAGCAATGCTTTGAGAGAACTAGAGGTATCTCCGTCGGGGCTATGGATTCCTGACTGGCAGTGGAGCAATGCCCAAGATTTCATTACACAACAGTTGAAGGACTCAATCTACATAACTTGGATCTTAGATATAGTTGTTCAGGTGTGGAGAAAGTTCTTATGAAGAAAGATGCACCATATATGCACACACTCAGATTCAAAAGTAGTTTTATGTTGATTTACATTTGAGATTCCAACTCAACTTTACTTAAATATTCTGATCATACTTAAGTTAACATGTTTCATAAATCAGAGGTTTTTGGGTGACTGAATTCTTCAGTATCTTAAAAATGGGTAAACCATTTTCCTAGCTGAGTCGCCATTTGTTATGCCTTGCGTAACCACCCTATTTTATTTTGGAACAAAATGGGTCCCCCTTGGTTTGTTTTTTTTTGGTTTGGGTCTTAGGAGTTGTTTGTTTTGCTCCTAAGTCTTTTCTTTATTTGCTCTGTCAGAAGCGGAGCCGGAACCAAAGCTGGACTCTGAACTTTTCCAAAGTTTTTAGTTCGGATTCTGTTCCGACTCTGGGTCTGCCTTCCTTCCTTGTTCCTTCTTTGTCTGTCAGCATGTTTTTTGCTCCTAGGTTTGTTCTTCCCTTAAGTTTGTCGTTTTCCTTGTGTTTTGTTTAGGCTTGAGTGGAATCAGAATCAATTTTGGAAGTGAATCTAGAACTTTGTAAAACTTCTAGTTCTTGTTGTCGTCTCGACTCCGACTCCTCTCGTTTGGTTTTTTTTGTTTTTCTTTGTTCGTGTTTGGGCTGGGTCCAGTTTTTGTTCTAGCCCAGCTTCCCTTCATTTTTTGTTTTCATTTTGGTTTTTGTTCCTTTTGTCGGGAGCGAAATCAGAGTTGGAACCAAACTTGGAACTTTTGAAACAAGAACAGTTTCGGTTTTGGATTTGAACCCGCCCCTGTTTCTTTCTGTTGTCGGTTATGTGTCACGAGACTGGGACCGAATGTGGAGTTCAATGAGGAACTTGTTAAACTTTCTTGTTTGGTTCCAGATTTGGGTCCGCATCCACTCTATCTTTGGTTTCCATGAGAGTTAACTATCTGTTTGCGTTGTTCGCTCTGCCTGACCTACCATCTTTAATGCATTAATTGCAAGTCCTTCACACACACCACATTATTTTTTAAGCCATAATTAAGTTTAACTGGCTCATTATCCTTATTATCTAAATTGTTTTAGCAAACTAGATCCAGGTGAACTGAGAGAGAAGTGATTTGATTGCGGAGCTGTCACGGAGTGAATTTCTATAAGATTTTTAGGTTTTACTTGTCAGCGTTTTAAGTTAGGGTCTCTTCTCCTTTCCTTTCATGTTTTTTTTTGGTCGTTTTGTCTTCATTTTTTTTGTTTTGTTTTCTTGCACGTTCGCAAAGTCTTCTTTTGTGAATTCTTCACTTTTCTTTCATGTTTTCTTTTTTGCTTTGTTTTTGTTCTTCTTTGTTTTTTTTGGTTCTATTTTCCTGTTTTCCGTTTGTCGCTTTCTATTTGTTGTCGCTATATTGGCAGGTGGGTTTTGTCATGCCCTAGTTTCTAATTATGGATTCCATTTACTGGGGTTTTCCATACTATAAATTTCTAAAATCTATTTTGAACCCCTTTTGATCTTGTTTCTATGTTGATTCTTTGTTTTCTGGGATGGGTTTTTGATGCCCTCAATTTCTGAGTCAATGTATCATGCAAACTAGGGTTTACTCGATAACCTTTAATATATAGTCTTTCCCTGAGGTTTAAATTGGCCTTCGTACGGTTGAGCTATGGGGGGGTTTATGCCCTTCTATTTCTATTTTCCTTGAAAATCATGTGACCCAGGTCCTTAAATCAATGTGACCATGTCTTTTATGAAGTGCTCTATTTTATGGTAAAACTGGTGGAAGCGGAATCCAGACCGAACTTGTCCCGAGGATGTTTAGTATCAGAGATCATTCCTAAAATAGTTTTTTCTTTCTGTCGTTGATAATTTTTGGTCTTCACGCTTGTCCTTGAGTGGAATCAGAGCTAGGGTGGAAGTTGAACTTGGAAGTAGCGTTTAGTTTCTGGTTTGGTTTATGTTCCAGTCCTGATTCCAGTTTTGTCCTAATTCTAGTTCTAACCCCACCAGTGTTGAAAATTGTTTCATGTCCCTGATGTTTATGTGGTTCTGCTTACAATGAAGATGAGATTTGGGCTAAGTATGATAGTTCTCCTAAGGAAATAGAGGATGGTATTACATGATAAATTGATTTTATACTTTTGTTCATCTAATATAGGAGTTTATTGTAGAAAGTGAAAGATGTCTAGAGCATCAGAAGAGGCTTCTCAAAGGAGCCAACCAGTGGAGACTTCTAGGCAAGGAGCCAAACCAAAGAAGATTAAGGTGGAGCAGCTCCCATATACCCTGAGATGTAAACATAAAGAGGTTACCCTCACTGCTAGCAAGGTTGATTCTAATTGGACTGATATTACTGACACCAATTTGGTTCCTTTTAATTATGAGGAATTGTATGAGGAGACATTCAGTTAGGAGGAGGTCACAGGAAGAACTGAGAGAATTGTTCAATCGGGTTTGGCCCATGTTGTACTTTTCCCTTTATCTATCTAATGTCTGGAGTTGATTCTTGTAGCAGCTGGAGCATACAATTCTGCTACTAGGCAGTGTGTAGATGTGAAGGAAAATGTTATCATTGATCTAACACTGCAAATGATCAGATTCATGTTTAATGTACCTGCTCCCCAAAATCATAGGCAACTAAATGAAGCAGAAGCATTGAAGCTCTATAGTGATAAGAAGGAAGCCGACATAAATCATATGAATAAGACTTGGACGAGGGTAGAGAAGAAGTCTCTCACTAAGCTTCATGATCAGCCTAAAAGGGCAGACTTCTACAAGGAGGTTAGGGACATAATAATGATGCTCTCTAGGTTGTTTGGAAAGAAAGACACTTCTCAATTTAAAGAATGAATGTTTCCATTTATCCAGACTATCTTGGATGGAAAACAACAGTTTGACTGGTCTATGGTGGTGTCTGAGAGCATTCATAATCAAATGCTGAGAGTGAGAGAAACCAAGAGTTTCTTTATGACCTCTTATGTAGTCTATGCAGCTGCCAAACTGGGAATTTTTCCTGGATTAAATGCAGTGGGCATATTGGGAGAAGCCCAAGGGAAAAATAGAGTATGGAACCACTATGACCAGCTTACTTTATAAAACTCAGAGTTACATTACAAGAGGATTAATGATGCATTTATGTATTTCATCATTAATAGGTTAACCGAAGATGTTGGTTATAGACTGAGCGCGGATGCCATTTGATTTTATTGCAGAATGGGGACATTGGTATATTAAATACCCCAAATTTACCTATTTCAGATTGTCTAGTTTTGATGGCCACCCCCACCTACTGCCTAGGTGTTGTAGCAACAAAATTATATTGATGGAATTCATATATCAAGTTTTGAGGGTTAACTTTAAATTTGGCACCAAGCACAAGACTGGTGTTCATAAGTTTCGTATGAAATTGGGTGAGTATAGTTGTCCACACATTGTGGCAGCTAAGGCAGCCTGTGATGAATTTTTTTATTTAAAATTGGGTTTATACACTTCCAGGCTTCATTTTGATCCTGAGCACAAGATGCAAGCCCTGATCCCTAGTGTATTTGAAAAGCATTTTAATCTGTTGGAGGATTTTTGGATAGATCTCCAGGATGAATATGATCTCAGGAGGAGAAGCTATGAAAGACTACCTATCCCACTCATGGTTGAGTATGGAATAAAAGGGGATATCCCTAAAATGTTGTCAGATGATGGGGTAACATTGGATCCCCAGTATGATGCTAAAAAGATAGGCACTAAAGATCTAGACCTAGTTGATTGGAATGTTGAGGAGTCTATTGATATAAAACAAGTTACAAGACCAGTCTTGGATGGAAGCGTGCACTAGGTTAGCTTGAGAGTTAACCAACTTGAAGGTCAACTATCCAAGAAGAGGAAGGCTGCTAGAACCACCCAATACATAAGGACAAAGAGGAGAATGCCTCTAAAAGAACCTTTGGAATTTCTTACTCCCAATTCAGGGGAGGAGGCTATAGCTCAAGATCTTCCTGAGATACAAGAAGGAGAGGCCAATACAGAAGTTGGTGCCTCCACATCTGTTGTAGGAGAAGTATTTTCTCAACCCTTTGTTACACAACAACCATGTCAGGAATCCCCAAAGGGAACTCTTTACGAGGAAGCTGAGGTCCTAAAGGAAATGGAGTCAAGAATTGAAATACATGATATTACAATAGATTCTGAGGCTACCCCATCTAATAAAGAGGCCCATGTAGTAACATCTCTTGATGTAACTGATGATGTGGGGATAGAGCATGTGTTGACAATGGAGGAAAAATGGAAATTGTTTGAGGATGTGAAGAAGGAAGCAGATGCCAAGGCTCTGGCTGAGGCACTATCTAGACAACAAGAGATTGATGCTAAGGCATAATCTAATGCATTGACATAGAAGGAACTGGAAGATAAAGTTAAGGCTGATGAATTGGTTCAACAACAACAAATGGAGCAGGAGCTCAAGATGAAGGAAGAAAGAGACAAATTGATTTTTCAGCAGAAAATTTATGATCTTGAGGAAGAGAAGGCTGCTCAAAGAAGGGAAAAGGAAGCTCTTGAGGCTATGTTTAAAGCTGTTGAAGAAGCTTATAAAAAGAGGGAAGATCAAGAATGCCTAGAAAGGGAAAAGGAGGTTGCAGAGCTTGTTCTACATGAGAAGAACACTAAAGAAGCATTGGACTATGTTGAGGAGTTAAAAAGGCAAAGAGATCAAGTGTTAGAGGAGAGAAATTTGGAAGAAGAACATTTGCAGCAAGAGTTGGAAGCCCAAAGAGTGAAAGAGCAAAAAGATAAGGAAGAGGTAGAAAATTTTGCACAAGAAGAGACACAAAGAGAGCAAAAAAATGTGCAGGAGGTCGACTCTCAGCCTGAGAATACTATATTGCAACCTCTATCCTCTACCACTGTGACTTATTCTTCAACACAAGTGGCTACTACCCCTACAACTCCTACATGGTTAAAGCTTGACTTGGAGAAGAAACAAATAGTTCAGCCTCAGCGTCTTAATTGGGATGAAATGATGAAAGAGATTGAGAAGGAGAGACCCAAGAAGAAGGCTAGAGTTCTTCACTCCACCAAGCTTACAGACAATAGAGAGATCGTTGTTGAATGTGCAATACCAATGGTGGATAAGAATGGGGATGAAATGCAAATGTCTGACTATCAGTTGGGTACGGTGAACTTGCGAAGACCTACAAGAAATCAAAAAATTAACTTGATTGATATTGTAGATTCTTCTACCAAGTCCTGGATGATCAAGGACAGGAAAAAGAAGGATTTGCTTAAGGCTCAATTGGATCAATTGTATAGGTTTTTAAAATATTTTTCAACTCTAATTTCTCAACAAGCTACAACTCTTGAATCACCAGTCTTACTGACAAAGAAAGAAGTTGATGACTTGGTGCATATGAAGAGTAAGGTGGGAATGTTGGAAAGATGGATTGATAAGCTTAATCAAGAGGTAGATGAAGTTTAAATTGATAGTTTCAAGATTCATGAAACAACACTTGAGTTGGCAGGGGATTTGAACCAGTATGTTGAAGGTATAAACAAGCAGGATGAAGAATATAAAGAATGTGTTAAAAAGATTAAGGACATTAGCAATGTACCTAAGTCAACTCTGCTGGAGAAATCAATTCTTGAGAATGATAATGTGAATTTCATTGATAAAATTGTGAGGATAATAAGATACATATCCAAGTGTATTCATGAGCATAAAGATGAGATTCAAGAGGTGATTAAAGATTTGAATCAAAAGATTGATGAATTAGAGGCGATTGTGACTATTTTGGTCAATCTGGATCTACCTCGGTTAAGGAGGTTCTTTCTTTGGATAAGATGAGGGAAAAGTGCAGGAGTAAATTTGAAGAGGTTATACAAAAGGGGGACGATGGAGAGGATTTTTTGTTGGATAGGTTTATGGACATTAGGGAAGAAGCAAAGGTTGCTAGAAGAGAGGTGATCAAATTGAAGGAAGTGCAGAAATTGGTTTCAGCACAACTATAGAGGATAAAATTTGAGGATGATTAGTTGGATGGGCCAGATTCGGATACTCTTCAATAAATTTTCTCTAATTATGATGAGTACATCCTTGAGCATGCAACGCAGGAATAAGTTAGCAGCAGAACACCTTCTTCACTTAATACAACATCTTCTTCTCTCCTCTTTTGCAGGGTTTTGATATGAACTTGACTTAAGTTCGATCTATCAGTTCCATCTTCTTCTTTGGACATCAAATTTTTTTGCAACAAAGAAATCTGGCCTTGTAACTAAAGATTAATATTCCAGTTCTTCTTTCAGTTCCGGTCCCTTGATTTGTGGATTTGAGTTTTGATTGAGAGGAAGGCATGCATGGCAATGTCTATGTGTATCTCTTGGTTCTATTTTGTAAAGGTCGGTTGATTGAAGAAATTTTAGCCACTTGATGATAGCAAATAGTCAATAGTATTAGGATTTTGATTGTTGTTAGCAGAGATACTTTTGAGAAAGTTCAGTTGAACTTGGATGTAATTTTTACAGTTTTGTACAAATTTTCATGTTATCAAGTTTGGACCTATTTGATAAGGTTAATGATTTATAATCAATTCGTATGCTAGTGATTTTGTTGTGCCTAAATGTTTTCTATTTGATGAGAATCAATAGGGGAAACTGGATTTAAAGATTATCTCATTGAGTTATCTATGAATGACATTTCTGTTATATCTATTTGATGTGTGTTTTGATGATGAGTGAATGATCTATTTTAAGTTTTGAAGTAAAAAAGTTTTAGTGAATGGTTGTGATTGGGAATTAAGCACTATGAATGTATGTAGTGGTATAGGTTATTCTATGGATTACATCATGTTGTAGTTTTGATTATGGAAATAAACACTCATTATTGATACACATGTCTGGATATTAAGAAGTTTTGTTCATGTTCTTCTATTTCAAGGCTCTGATTTATGTTTTTATCTTTATTTAAATCCCCCCAAGCATAGAATATTTTATCTGATGTAGTTATGTTCCTCGTTACCAGCAAAGGCCCCTTGCATATTACAGTTACATTGACCATTGAGCAAAATCAGCATAGTTGAGAACCAACTACCAAGACCTTGGGAGTTAGATTACTATATCTTATCTTTCTCTTTAAGGAAAATGGAATAGTGATATTTTGTTTAATGTTGTTGTGTTGTTTTCACCATCAACAATAGGTTGATGGTTACCTAGACGTTTCAGGAAGTGCGCTTTTGGTTGGTGCTGATAAGTGTTATGTTGTAGTCTATTTGTTTGAGGCTACTAGTTAGTTGGCCGTTTCAGGTAGTTCTTGGATGTAAGATCATGTGTAATTAGTTGTTTTGGGTTTAAGGATCCCATTAAAACCTTTTCTATTTTTTTGTGCTCTGTACTCATGCTAGTTTTTTGATAATCTACTTCTCGTTCACTATTGGTTGTCTTTGTTCTATGCTTTTGTAGTTGGGTCAGATTTTTGTGTGGGTTTCAGGTCCCCATCAAAACCTACTTGTCAATGGTTTCAAGTCCATTCAAAACTAGTTGTAAATGGTTTTGGGTCCATTCAAAACATGTTTTTCCCCCTTAATCAAAACATTTTTCTCTATTTGATGTGTGATTGTAAGTTTTAGGTTGAAGATCCATTAGAGAGAAAATTTGAAGAAAGTTGCAAAGCTGTCAAAGTTGCAAGAAAAGTTGTCAAATCATGAAAATTGAACTACAGGCTTTATTTCTTGCTTTTCGACAATGATCGACTGGAATCTGGGAGTGCAAACATAGAAGAACAGAACCTAGAAACTAATTTTTCAGAGCCCTAGCCAGGACCCATTTTCCATAGGGAAAATGAGTCCTTAGTGAGGTATGAAAAAACACTTTCGGTGAAAGGTACATAATATTAGACCCTTTCCAAATCTACCTTTTGATTGTTGGTTGGGTTAGATTTGGTTAATGTTTCTCATTTTCACATTATAACACATATTTTGAATGAAATTAGGAAAAAATAGAGTGCATCATACACATCTCATTTCACCACCCCCTATATTTTTTCTATATTTCACTACTTAATACTCCTAGTTTGCAAGAAATATTTCTCCTAGTTGTTGTTTATTGAACTCTTTAATATTCCTATAATTCATAAACTATTTGATGAGTTATATGGGGCCCAATTCTTCTCCAATATTGATGTATAATCTAGGAACCATTAGATTTTCTTGTATAGAAGATATTCCTAAAAAAAATATTTTACACTCATGAGTATCAGTATAAATTTTTGGTAATGCCAATTTATATCACAAATGCTCCATACAATTTTTGAGGTTTGATGAACCAAAATTTTAAGTGTACATACTATTCATTTCAATGAAATTCTATCTACAACAAGAAATAAGAAAATGTATCATGCACTTGGAGTAGAACCTACAACTTCTATTAGTAGATTGATTGCTTCCAAAGATGTTCAAGTGTTACTTTTGGTACAACATAGGTGAAATATAGATCACCATGTTATTTCCACCAAAAATCTAAGGTTGATATAGGAAAATTAAGGACAATTTTTCCCAAGTCACAAACTCTTGAAATTCTTTGGAGATTTTTAGGTCTCATAAGATAACATCACAAATTTATTTCAAACCATGTTAAAATTGTAACTCCTTTAATATAGATGTTAGAAAAAAATCCTTTATAGTGTTCCTTCACCCTTCTCAAACTTTCCATGTGTGACAAACTAGTAATTATCATCCAAACATTTTCAAAATTATTTTCTATAAAAAGTGACACTTTATGGGCTAGGATTGGGGTTGTTTTGAAGTCAGAATGAAGATCCTTAACTTCCACTAGGAGGGTAATTACAAGTACAAATTTGGTCAAGACCACATGTGAGAAGGAAATTTGATCCATTATTCATGTTATGACTCATTAATAGGCGTATATATTGGGGCATAATTCTTACATTAAGAGAGATCATTATAGCCTTAAGTATTTCCTAGAACATGAATTTACTTCACTAAAATAACAAAGACAAATCACCAAATTATTATGTTATTATTATGAAATTGTGTACAATGAAAATGGGAATGAGAGTGTGTTGGAAAATTCTCAATCTCAAAAAATTGAAGATAAGAGGACATTATATTATTTGTCCTTAGCCACTCTAAATTGGTTGTAGAAGGTCTAAAATGCAAAAAATGGTCCACAAGTTCAAGAACTTCAAGAGTGGGTTTGAGTGATGATTCAATCCTTGAAATTATTTTAAGGGAAACTTCTTAATACTTCTCATTAATTTAGACAACACTCATAAATTGATTGACCCTCATGTGGCCAAGTAGGCAACATATTATCCTTTCAATAATTTTAAGGTGATGATATCAAATGAAGCACATTGTCTTAGAAAGATAAATGTTGAAATATTAGAATTTTAATGGGGGATGAAATTTATAATATAATATGTTCTAACTATTGTTAAGATAGTGTAAAATAATCCTGGTCACTCACTAAATTTATTCTTTAGGACCCGTCCAATGTAACTTTGCTAAACTATGGTTGTAATTCTCTAATAATGGGAATTTTATAATATATGTTAAATAATGTAATAAATAGTCACAACTAAATTATTATCTCACATCACTTGGATACATTACTAAAATTGGGATCTCAAGATGTCATGGTTTAACATTTTATTATGAAAATGACACCACTAGATGAGCTATCTACCTCTCTAGACTTGTAATTACTCCTCAAGAAGCATTCACAAGTATTTAAATTAGTCCAAGCATTATCACCTCAACACTCACAAGATCATGCAATTACATGAATTAGGGTAGTTAACCCACAAACATTCACTCATTTTTCTACCCCTATGTTTAGATAACTAAGAAATAATATTTACCAAGGTTTTATTTTTGCCTCTTATTTATCTCATTTGGGAGTTCTCAATTTGTATTGTCCTTTCTATGGAAAATTAGAGAATCTCATGCATATTTTTTTATTCTGCATCATAGCTCAAGAATCTTGGAGTTGGATACATGAATTTTTCAATCCTTTAGAGATTGTGATGCTCATGGGTGGTCTCATTCCTCTTGGGCACCTTCTATGTCTTCTCATAGGTATAGTGATCCTAGCTAGCTGAATTCTAGCAAGTTACCTCACATAGAGCTAGTTATTCCCCCTATTTATGAAGACTAGGAGGAGGGTGACCTTATTGGCAAGGATCCTATCGATGATAGTTCCAACCCCATTGATGTATGTGGTAAATTTGAGGACTATGATCCTCATCTTGCAAGGGTTGCTCTTACGACTTAAAATTTTTATTTATTTTAATTGTTTTTTAGATTTAGTCCTACTTAGAATGTTTTTGTATTTCGTATTGAGTTGGTACCACTTAATTAGTGAGGGTGTTCCTTTCTACCACCCACCTTTTCCTGAATATTGATGAGTCCAATTTATGGCTCAATTTTGATAGAGTTTATCATCCATTTGTTGTTGTTGTCATAGACTTTGATACTTGGATGTGGACATTTTCATGTTATTTCCTTAAAACCATAGACATTGGGCATAAGCTTATCTTTGTAACTTTTAGATGACATTAACATGCTATGTGAACTATCTATGTTAATTTTACATGTGGATTAATGAATGTTACTTTAAGACAGTTATAGATATGCAATTGTTGTGTATAATAATGTTGTCATGAAGATATAATTAGAGCCTACAAAATTGAGGAAGATTCTACCAACTGGTTGTTTGTCATTGAAAAAGTCAAAAAGGTGATCATTCAAAGGTCAATAGAGGGAAGACTCTCAATGGAGGGAAATTACTGGTTCAAATCGAAGAATGTAACTACCTTTTAAATGGTCATAATAGTTTATTGAGTGAATATAGGAGTTATTTTTATGCTAGATCCACATTAAGGCAAACCGGCTTGACCAGATTCCACGCATGCATAACCTCCTTTCCACTTTCTATGCTTTTCATGAAGTGGCATCCTCCTAATCTGTTGGAGTTGACTACCTTGCTAGGTAGTTAGTTAGTAGTTTTTCCTTCTATAAATAAGATTTGGATGCTCCTTGTCAAAAGGTTGATTGATCTGGTGTTGTACTTGCATTCCTAGTTTTTTAGTAATACAGTTATGTTGCTTTATTGCAATCATGATTTCTAATGAATAAAATGAAGTTATAAGTTTGTTGCATTTGAGTTTGTCTTAAGGGATACTCATCCAAGGGGGACCACTTGGTGAGAATTCCATCCTTTAGCTTAGTTATTACTTTTCTATTCAGCAAATAGTTACGAATCTGGCAATTGTCTGTTCCTGCAGCCAAAGCAAATAGAGTAGTTTCCTATCTGTTTGCTTAGATTTTCATTTTTGTCATGCACTTCTACTTAGTATACTTGTTGGTTGATGTTCAGTACTTATGTTACTTCTTTCTACACAATTTACTTTCAACATTATGTCTTTCTTAGTTGTAGGATGAATATGGCTACTATGGATTCCTAGTGCACATACTGTGCTGACCTATTTCAAGTCTACGTCCCTAGGTTGAAAATTAAATGAACCTTCATGATGATTGAGATAGCTATTCAGATCAAATTTTCAATCTTTGAATTACAACTTTAAGGGCTTAGTTGTTAAGTCATTGTAGAAGGCCAACATTTTTGGTGCCGTTGTCAGGATGGTGTCAAACTAGAGAGTTCTTTGGAGTCATTGATGGTTTCTTTCTTGCTAAAGTATTTCTGAAAGTTTGTTCTTAGTATACCCCTCATTTAAGAAGTAATGACCCCTATTCTTTCACCAATTCTTTATGTGAGTTTGTTGATACTGAGTTGATACCGCATGCATAGAGGGAGGAGAAGAGATGCTTATGGGAGAATCCTTTCCAATAATCCTGGTCCATTTCAGCTAGAAGAGCTTCCAAATTTTCCAAGAGATGAATAAGAAGAGCCACACCCTTTTGCTGATGCATTTCCCAGTTTGACCAGTTCTGAAACTTCCTCTAAAGATCAAAATCTGATTGAGAACCCATTTGCTTTGGAACTCCATCAGGCGGGCATGGGTGATGCAAATAGAAACAAACCTAACTAGTCAACTTTTCCATTCCCCATTGCTCATAAGAATGAAGTTGACAACCTCAAAAATATCCCTCCTTCAGTCCTTCCTAAGTTCTATGGACTTGTCACAGAAGACCCTGATACTTTCTTGTTTGAGTTTGATATTCTCTATAGAAACTATGAATATACCACTGATGCTCATAGGCTTAAGTTGTTTCAGGTACCACCTTGAAAGAGGCTGCATTAAGATGGTTTATGAGCCTAGGCAGAAATACTGTGGAGACTTGGGATGACATGAAGACAAAGTTCCTTAAGAAGTACAAGGAATATTGTAGGGGTAGTGACATGAGAGGAGATGACATCTTTAGGATGTAATAGAAGGAAGATGAGAGTATGGAGGATTACATTTCAAGGTTTATGTTTTTCCTACAAAAATCTCCACATCATACACTCAAAGAAGAGTCCCAAAAGCTACTCTTCTTGAGAGGGATTAATGAGAGTTGCATTGAGGCTTTAGGCCTGATGAGAGGAGATATCACCCAAGATCATTGGGAAGATATTAAGAAGCTATGTCAAAACCAAGGATAACTTTAAGAAACCCTCCCCCTCGATGAAGGCGTAAAATCCTGGTGAATCTTTCCTTTTATTTGAAAAAAATTATTAATTTTCCTGCAAATCTATGCACATTATTAAAAAAAATTGTAAAATCCTGGCAAATCTCAATGAATAATTGGTAAAAATAATAATCATAGTGGTGAATAATTGGTAAAAAGAATAATTACAATGGTGAATCTCTCCTTTAAAAACTTGCATAGTTGGTCAGTGTAGTTCCTCCATATTTTTTTTTATTTTTTGTAATATTGAAGTAGGGGCCCAGGGGCAGTAGCCACCAACGAGGTCAAGGGGCAATGCCCCTTGCGGTGGTCAAGGGGGCAGAGGCCCCTTGTGGGGGTCAAGGGGGCAACGCCCCCTCACGGCCAAGCATAAATTCGCTATCGAAAATGCATTGGAGCACTCATAGATTAAGTGTTTTTTTTAAATCTCACTTTAAAATTAAGACTAAATGAAAAGTGAAAATGTTACCATCGATTAGCTTTTTAATCAGATGGTTGCAGGTTAATTTTGTGACCTAATACGCATGTGCCTTTTAAAAGGCTTGTTGAGGCCTGAAATTTGTTCTGGGCCACACGATTAGATTTAATTATGTGGCCCAAAACAAATTTTGGGCCTCAACAAGCCTTTTAAAAGGCACATGCATATTAGGTCGTGAAATCAACCTGCAACCATCCAATTAAAAAGCTAATTGATGGAAATAAATAAAAGCCCCAAAATTAAATGGTAATTTATTATTAGTGGCGATATTGCCCCAAAATTAATGGTAGGAATGTAATATTACTCGAGAATATAATTAATATTTGTAATTATAGTATAAACTACTGGCGAATCAGTTCCAATGACGCATTGTTTAAATAGGCGAATTAATCGGGATAAAATTATTTTTTTGTAAAAACCTAGCGATTCAGCATCCTTTTTTATCTTCTACTATTCACCATTTTTGTAGGTCCCAATTTCAATTATTCACCAATTGGCAAAGATTTTCCACTAAAGTTTTCCCTGGTCAGAACTATTCTAGGGTAGCTTCAAAGAAAGGGAGAGCTTACCAATCCTCTATGGGTAAGTCATCTACTAGTGGAGTTTCGAGGATGGAGATTACTCACTTGCTGACAGACTTCAAACAAGACATTATAAACAATCTGGCTACTCAGCTGGATACACTTCAAGCTAAGATGAAACATGAGGAGGTAGAGACAATGTTGGCAGAATACTACCCTCATTGCAGATAAAAGAAGAAGGTTTGCATATACAAGATGGTAGCTAACATTGACAGTAAGTAGATTCCACCTGAGTTCAATCCAATCTAGGGTGAAGATAATCAAATCTACTACATTGCACAAAGGAGACCATGGGCTCCAAGACAAGGTATGCCACCAGATCCATTATCCTTTGTTGGGCCTTATTTTAATTCTTATGCATTTGGTAACTAATGGAAACCCCCATATCCATCCAACTATGGAGGATACCCACCACAACCTTGGAATAACCCTCCAAATACTTGGCCCAATCACCAAAGCTCTCCATCCCAATGGCAGCAACCTCAGGGGAATTGGCAATAATTTCAAGGAACTTGGCAGCCACCTCCAGGAAATAGGCAACAAACATCTCAATGGAGGGGAGGACAACAATGGCCAAACCAGACAACCAGTTACTTGTAACCACCTTCTCAGCCCCAACAACCTGCTATAATGCATCCTCCTACTAGCTCAAGTTCAAACACACCTAGACCTACTCAACTACCAGCTCAACCCACACCTAACCCAAATAACAAACCACAACAACAGCAAATCTATTCTACTGATTCAAATCAATTTCCTGCATATGTTGTGAGTGTAAGTGACATCCACTTGTGTTCAGGAACCACTTTTCTAGCTCCTTCAACTCTTATCATCACTGAGCTTCCTATGGAAGAAGATGAGCATTTGAATGTCCCCATTCAACCAAGTGTACCTAAAAATCCTGAACCAGTCCCAATCCAGTAGACTGAACAAGAACCACCATTTTCTTAGAGGTTGGAAATTGTTAAACAAAAGGAAGAGAAGGAGGAAACAACCTTTGGAATTCTAGATCAGTTGAAGCATATATGTGTCAAGATACCTTTATTTCAAGCAATAAAAGATGTTCCCATATATGAAAAAGCAATTAAGGAAGCATGCCTCAAGAAGCCAAGAAGGAAAAAGAAAGACCCCACTACGGTTCATGTGGTGGGATAGCTGGTTGACATCATTCTTGGGAAAGTGAATGTTCCCAAATACAATGACCCAGGTAGTCCTATAGTAGGAGTTGTTATAAATGGGATCCAAATAAATAATACTCTGATTGATTTGGGAGCAACAATAAATGTGATGACTAAGGATATCTTGCAACAACTAAATGTTGCAAGCATGAGACCTACTCCTACTTTTCTACAGCTTGCTGATAGTTTCACTATTAAACCTGATGGTATAGTAGAGGATCTTGTGGTAACTCTAGACTCTTGGGAGTACCCAACAGATTTCATGATTCTTTCTCCTAAAGCTACACTAGGCAAGTATCCCATTATTCTAGGAAGACTATGGTTAGTAGCTTTAACTCATGCTCCTATACTCAAAGGTCCCAATTGGGAGCTTCCCTTTCATATTTATACAGATGCATCAGACTATGCTATAGGAACAGTCTTGGGATAGAAAGAAGGAGCAATTGAGAATGCTATTTATTTTGTCAGCAAAAACCTGCAAGGAGTTGAATTCAATTATATAGTGACAAAAAAGGAATGTTGGCAGTGGTCTATGCCCTTAACAAATTCAGGCACTACATAATAGGATATCATATCTTTGTGCACATATACCATGCATCCATTAGGTACCTCATGAATAAGCCCCTGATCTCAGGTAGGCTAGCAAGATGGTTGTTGCTCATGCAAGAATTTGATATCACCATTGTTGACAAATTGGGTAAAGCAAATGTTGTAGCAAAATTTCTCTCAAGGTTGACTACATCAGAGGACAATCAAGTCATTGATGACTCTTTTCTTGATGAACATTTTTTTTCCATTAGTGTGCATACACTTTTTTATGTAGATATAACAAATTATCTTGTCACAGGAAGGGTTCCACCTCATTTCTTTCCAAAAGAGAGAAGGGTTCTCATTGAGAAGGCTTTTCCTTTCTCATGGATTGCAGGATGTTTGTTCTACACTGGACCAGACCATGTCATGAGGAGATGTGTGAGGGAAGATGAGACATATGATATATTGCATGCATGTCACAATGAACCCTATGGAGGGAATTTTGCAGCCAAGAGGACAATAATGAAGATGTTGAACACAAGATATTACTGGCCCACACTCCACAAGGATACAGGGAAATATACAAGGAAGTGTGATAGATGCCAGAGGATGGGCTGGCCAACCAAATCATATGAGATGCCCCTTTACCCCCAGGTAGTAATCACTCCATTTGATAAATGGGGATTGGATTTTGTAGGACCTATTGACCCTCCATCAAATGGTAAATCCTATATCTTGGTTTACATTGATTATGTGAACAAGTGGGTTGAAGTTAAAGAAATGAAGCATGCAAAAGATACTAAGGTTGCAAAATATCTTTATGAGGAAATTTTCACATGGTATGGGGTTCCAAGAGAGATAGTAACTGATCAAGGGGCTCAATTCTCATCAACCCTTGTTATAACACTGGTCAATGAATACAACATAAGGCACAAAAAGTATACCCCCTATCACCGTCAAGCCAATGGGTAGTTTGAGGTGACCAATAGGGAAATTGAAGCTATCTTGACCAAAACAGTGGCTATTCATAGACAAGATTGGGAAAATAGGCTACTAGAAGCTGTTTGGGCTTATCAGACCGCCTATAAAACAACCACAAGCTTCACTCCTTTTGAATTACTATATGGGAAGCCAGCTATGATTCCCATTGAATTCAAGCATAAGACTCTTAGGCTGCACTAGACTTAGGGATGGATATCTCTGAGGTACAAAATGATAGAATTGTGTAGCTGAATAATTTGGATGAGATGAGAAAGACAACTTTGCATCACATAGAGGTAGTGCAGAATCAAAGAATAAAGTGGCATGAAAAATTCATAAAGGACAAAAAATTCTAGCCTGGTGATTGGGCACTCCTTTATGACTTAAGGTATCAAGATAATGTAGGAAAATTGCAGAAAAGGTGGCTAGGACCATATGAGGTTGATGAAGTCTTCTCCAATGGTGCTATTTAGCTCACTACCATTAACCCTGTTAGATTTAAGTTACTTGTCAACGGTCATCACCTGAGGTTGTATCACAAGCCAACTTCCAAGGAGGAATTCATGCAATAATTCACTCAGCATGCAACACCTGAACTTCCTATAGCCGAAGGAAGCAGACCTAGTGTCCCTCCTTCTAGCTAACCAAGGTACTTAAATTTTCATAATAAAGAATTCCACTTTTGTGGGAGTCCACTTCTTCATTAATCCACCCATCTACCCATCCATCTCCACCTTGCTCTCTCTTCCATCACTTCGCCATAACTTCACTTCATTCCATCTCCACTTTAATTAATTGCTCAACTAACTTCTTAAAAGGTGACTGGTACTTCCTCAATATTCTTTGCAACAAATATGCCAAGAATTCAAGTATATGCGCATCAATTTGTTACATCTTAATTATCTTTTAGTACATTTATTTAATTATTGTGCATTAATGTAGATGTTCTCCATAACATGTAATTATCCCCTGCCCTGTCAAATTATCATTACCACCTTGCATGTGAGGACACATGCTCAAATTTAGGTTGGGGGGGAGTGTGAATAACATGTCCATGTGTCAGTCCATGTTGGTCCATGCTAGTAAAATTTGAATTGAGCTAATTTGAATGATAGAGTGAGGTGACAGCTTGCATGTGTGAGATGACACCAAACCGCCACCATTTTTCTCAATTGTATCCTTCATTTATTATTCCTTACTTCCTCTATTGCCTCAGTCATAATCCTAAGTAGCCAAAAAGGTAAAATTCATACAACATTGGCGTTGGGAATTCAACAGTGTTGCAAGAAGGAGAAATTTGGCTTCAGACAAAGATTGCAGGAAGGGAAACCTTGCAGAGTGCTTGCTTAATTGCAGATAGCTGAAACAATGGGAGGTCACTTAATTAGAAGTGAACCCACGGTTCATGATGTAGTACTGCAGGATGCACTTTCTTTGGCAGAATTTAGAAATTGTGGATGGCTAGACTATTTCTTGAAGCTTGAAAGTTATAATGAAGACATTGCACAAGAATTTGTGTAGACATTTTTTGAAGGAAAGGCCATGGTAAAAGGGTTGGAGGTAATAGCTATTGAAGAGAGGATTGCAAAAGTGACAAGGTTTCCTGTCGATGGTGAACATTACCCTGCTACCAGAGATGTAAGGTCAGCTAGGGCTAAATTTACTGAACTTAGTGACCCTCCATTGGATGTGGACAAGCAAGGTGCGAAGAGAACCTCTCTGCCTAAGCCGTGGAAGCAAATAACTATCCACATTGTGAAGTACATTACCTGTGAAGGTCGCCAGTCGAATCTACATTTTTTGCACTTCAAAATCCTGAATCATATGAGTCATGGGAGAAGAATGAACATGCCAAATGTGTTATATCATCTTCTTTCAATCATGGCAGCTGAAATACAAAAAGGTAGGGATAATTCTGTCTCCCACCATTGTCTGATCAAATTATTAGTAGAGAAATCTCTACATGATGTGTTTGATATGACCTAGGAGGAATTTTTAAATATTGATCAATTTAGACCAAAGCATTTGCGATCTAGGGTTTTTCCTCAACCTCGTAGGGTAGTAGGAGAGTGAGTATTGTTCAAGCCACTCCTAGAGCCTCAACTTCTAGTACAAGCCCTAATGTAAACCCTCCTACAACTAAGCAAACTATAGGGATTAGTTCTTTAGAGACAGAACATTTAGACAAAGATAATTCTTCTTCAGAATATGATGATGATGTCCCTCTTGAAACCCTAATTTGAACTAGGGCACAAAATAAAGAGGTAGAAATGAGGAAGGGAAAAGCTAAAAAGCAAACAACAGAAAAAGAAGCGCCAAACTCTAAGAAACGGAAGGCTAAAATTGTTCTTCCTGTAGCCGGAGAAAAACATGAAATCCCTCCTAGAAAATCAAGACCAGTTGGGCCAACCACTGGTGTACCCTTGAAGAGAATCCCTAGGCCTCAAGGAACATCATGAGAGGACACATAAGCCCCAATGGGGCAGGTGAACGTTGAGGAAAAGGACATTTTTGAGGAATAGACAAATATAGGGTTGGCAGAGCTTGCTGCCATCGCAGAATAGGTTGAGAGCCAAGAGTATGATGAGAATTAGAAGCTCTTGCAGCAAGAGCAAGAGTTCCTATAGCAAGAGAAAAAACCCCCAGAGGTAGAATTGGGTGAACAATCAGAATCCCTACAGCAGGTGCCATATGAAAAGCAAGAATCAGTGCCAGGAAAATTTGGTAGGAATGCATAGACCCTCTAATTTTTCATGGAACATGGTAGCCATGAACCTATGGAATGAGATGAAAAGGAGGGAAGAAGAATGGAAAAAGGAGAAACACATGCTAAAGGAGGAGATTAAAAAGAAAGATGCAAAGATTGAAGAAAAGAATACGAAAATTGTTGCCTTAAAGGAAAAGGTGGACAATGTAGTAGCCTTAGTACATTAGATGTTAGTGTGCATGACTCCTCCAAGAGTCTATGCTCTATATTTGAAGGAGAGGAATCTTTCTTTTAAACTATCAAGGATCATTTCAGGTTTGAATCCTTTCATTGAGACTCCTCTTGAATTTTTCTAGGCTTATCAGATTGCTCCTCTTGAAGTGAAAAAATTGTTGTGTGAACTCTATTTGCATAATTATGTTGTGTCCCATTATCATGATTGGAATCCATTGTTGTATGTTGGGGATCTCCAATTAAGGGAATTTATGTATTGGATACAGAATGAAATTAGTTGGGGACAACAATTTAGGACTTATAGACAAATAGAATCCAACACTCCCTTGCCCATTACGGCTAAAACTAGAAACCCTGGAGATATTTTTTGGGAATGGCACAAATTTATTTACAAACCAAGCTATAGTAGAAGGATCTTGCCTGTGAGAGAAGCAACTTACAAAGAATATTAGAAGGTAGCATAAACTATAGGGAAATCTATAATGGGATATATGTCACAGAGGTGGAACAGTTTGGCTGATGAGTTAAAACAAGCTGAACCTCCCTCTCTGTAGAACTATGTTGCAGCATGTAAAAGAGTTGATAGATATATAAAGCTTGGAAGGATGAAGGGGCAATTTTGGATTCCATTAAATTTTCAGCCACCTACCCTATTATGGCCTATGCCAAATTTTAGGTATTATTAGTATGATATAGCTGCAGAAAGGAAAAGATGGAACAGGTTGGACAAAAAGCAAGGGTTCTATTTGGACCCCAATTCATACACTGCAAGAACTAATGTGGGGCAACTGACAGTTGAAGATTTCAAGGTATTGATTAAGTAAAGGAATAACTCTTCCTCTGTTGGAGGACCAACAAAACCTTAGGTTGGGGGGAGTGATGAGTCCAATTTATGGCTCAATTTTGATAGATTTTATCATCCATTTGTTGTTGTTGTCATAGACTTTGATACTTGGATGTTGACATTTTCATGTTATTTCCTCAAAACCGTAGACATTGGGCATAAGCTTATCTTTGTAACTTTTAAATGACATTATCATGCTATGTGAACTATCTATGTTAATTTTACATGTGGATTAATGAATGTTACTTTAAGATAGTTATAGATATGTAATTGTTGTACTTGCTAATGTTGTCATGCAGATATAATTAGAGCCTACAAAATTGAGGAAGATTTCGCCAGCTGATAGTTCACCATAAAGGTCAAAAAGGTGATCATTCAAACGTCAATGGAGGGAAGACTCTCAATGGAGGGGAATTCTTGGTTCAAATCAAAGAATGTAATTGCCTTGTAAATGGTCATAATAGTTTGTTGAGCGAATATAGGAGTTATTGTTATGTTAGATCTGCGTCAAGGAAAACTAGCTTGACCAGATTCCACACATGCATAACCTCCTTTCAACTTTCTATTCTTCCATAAAGTGGCGTCCTCCTAATCTATTGGAGTTGACCACCTTGCTAGATAGTTGTTTTTCCTTCTATAAATAAGATTCAGATGCCCCTTCTCAAACTTGGTTGATTGATCTGATGTTGTACTTGCATTCCTAGTTTTTAAGTAATATAGTTATGTTGCTCTATTGTAATCATGCTTTCCAATGAATAAAATGAAGTTATAAGTTTGTTGCATTTGAGTTTGTCTTAAGGGACACTCATCCAAGGGGGGCCACTTGGTGAGCATTCCATCCTTTAGCTTAGTTATTACTTTTTCAAGTTCAACAAATAGTTACAAATCTGGCAATTGTCTATTCGTGCAGCCACTAGAATTTCATTCTGTGACTGTTCCTGTAGCCAAAGCAGATAGAGTATTTACATGTTTGTTTTCTCATATTTTCATTTCTATCATGCACTTCAACTTAGTATACTTTTTGGTTGATTTTCAATACTTATGTTCTTTCTAAGCAATTTACTTTTAGCATTATGTCTTTCTTAGTTGTAGGATGAATATGGCTACTATGGATTCCTAGTGCATATAATGTACTAACCCATTTCATGTCTACGTCCTTGGGTTGATAATTAAATGGACCTTCATGATGATTGAGATAGCTATTCAGATCAGATGTCCAATCTCTGAATCATAGCTTTAAGGGCTTAGTTGTTAAGTCATTGTAGGAGGCCAACAAATATTGCATTATTATATTTTTAGTTAATTAAAACTGATAAAAACTTATTCATACAAATAAAAAAAATTAAGATATAAGGAGATGGGAGTTGAATAATAAAGGAATTAAATTTATGGAAATTAAAAATCAAATATGAATTTATATTTACATGTCAAAATATACTCTTAATATATGTTAAGAATTTATTTTTTAATATGTAAAAAATAAGGCCTTATCTAAATAAATGGACTAGAATTTGAAAACTTGGTGTATTTTTCTCTAGCATAGATTTGTGCATGCAAAATTATTATTTTTTTCTCATAGAAGTGAAAAAAGTGAGAAAAACTGAACTTGACCCGTAGTATTAACTATCAAAGAGTTTACAAATGTTGCACATGAACTTCAATTTATTATACTTGTGTCTAAAATGAAGTGATGTCAATAGATACCATTTGGGAACTTGCTAGGGAAGAATTTGTTCTCCTTTGGTCAAGCCTCTAGATGGGAAAATTTAATAGTAATGAACCAAGATTGAAGACAAGGGGGAGCACAATGTACCTTGAATAGCAATGTAATTAAGATGCTCTATTATGCTACTATAATAATCTCATATAAAAAATGTTTTAATTTTTTCTTGTGCATAATTCCTCTAGTTTTAAAATGAAAATAAATAGTTTTATATATAATAATATATAAATCCACACAAATATAAATTAGATTGACCTAAATAACAATAATTAATATAGACAAACATCTTTTAAAACCAAAATTGATTCTTAAAAAGATAATAAAAATACACTTAAATAACATCATAAATTAATTTTAATACTTGTAAATTTATTATTGTATTAAAAAATATTTCAAATGAATCTAAAATAAAGGAAAAAGCTATACATATGTAGTTTTTTTAATGGACAAGTGTCTATGTTACCATTTATAAAATAATACTACATATATTCACAAAAAAAGATGGGTGGGAAAAGGCACACCCCTAAATTACACACGAGGCTAAAGTCCAAAGAATAAAAACATATATACAAAGCCATTAGGTGGTGAGAGAAATAGCAAAAGGGGAAGGAGGACAATCCCAATCATCTAGTTTTCCCCATACATCAACAAGGTCTAGAGTGTCCATGAGAGGGTCCCACCCATCATTATCTTCATCTTTATATTCTTCTTCAATAGCATTAGAAGCAAAATTGCAAGACCTAGCCAAGGGAACTTGCTCAAAATAAACTAACTAGAAGGATCACTAGCATGCCACCCAAAATTTCCTCTCATGAGTAGCTAGATATCTCGACTTCTTGTAAACAAAGAGCGTCTAAAGTTGACTATTTTTTATAAGCATCGCCCACTATATATTTCTTGGGAGGTTAGTAAGACCTTGAACACTCAAGAGATAATATTCATTGATGGGAATCAAGAGGAATATCATCGCTATTCAAATATTTGAGAGAAGAATCATTATTTTAATTTTTTTTAATGAAAATCTACCTAGCTAGATATTGGGAATTGCAATTATTTATTTTTTTGCAGTATAATCCCCCTCTTCTAATTGCCTAGGTGGGCTATGAGGTTGTTGCAAATATTTAGGAGAGGGGGGAGAATGAACAAGAGATTTTGATTGAGAAGATAAAACAAACATTGGTTGTGGTGTTTAAGAAAATCTCGACCTAGACTTGAAGGCTCGCCACTAGGTGGGATAATCACTTTCCCCTTCACAAAATGGTTTGGAACTTCTTTTCGATGCATCTTGGAAGTTGGATAATATGAAGTGGGCTAGAATTTAGCTTGGGATTTGTTGGAGTTAGCATTCTTATTTTTGCAATGTGAAACTATAGTTCATTTTTCCCTAGTTTTCAAGGAAGAAACCTCAACAAATCGAGGTGTTTTGACTTAGGGGCCACCAAAGGGAAATCCTTAATTTTATGCTTAATAGATTGGCATAAAAAATATGAGGTAGGTAGATTAAAGTATAGCACATGCTAGGTGTGGCAAAGATGTCCAATTTGGATGTCCATAGATTCTTTCAAATCCTTGGACAAGTCAATCTCAACATAGACACTTTTTTTGGACAACCTTGATAAAACCTATCAAGCTCAACATAAATAATCTTCCTAAGGGAATTATTAATGGTGGTTAAAAGGTTCCAACAAGGAAGGGTAAACTATATGGAACTCAAGCCAAACTGGCACATGAAGTGTATTTTCATTTAAGATGGTGAAATCACATGTCCACAACTAATTTAAGACTAGCATAAATGCACATACATACCATAGGCCATTATTGAGAATAGTCTCAACAAAGCACGAACAAGAAATAACCTTTTAGTAAGGTTTTTAATGCCAAACTAAACCCCATGTGAGGCCCAATGCTTGTTATGCCAATCCTAAAACATGCTTTATGGGGGAGTTATCTCAACAAAATAGCTTATCAAAGTAAAATGCTCTAACCACTTACATGCATTGTCAAATTCAGGGATGGGTAAAACTTCATACGTTGGAGAATCAAAGTGCATATCTCATGAAAAACCTTTGGAATTTTTTTTCAAGGGGGCTTGTTCAAACATGCCATTGTTCAAAGCTACCAAATTATCAGTTCACTAGCATGAACTGTTGATTTAAAGTTGTTTGAGGCCATAAAAATGACTAACTAAAAACCCACAATAAATGCAAAAGACTAAAGGCTTTCACCATTATAAACAGAATGAAAACAAAATGGAAAAGACATAAACCCTAATAGAATGAAAACCATAGATATGTAGTTTTCACCATTATAAATATTAATTATATATATATATGTAGTTTTCACCATTATAAATATTAATTATATTTAATAATTATTAAAAAACACCTTTATTTATATTAATAAAATTTAAAATAAACAATAAAAAATTGTAGTTGAATATCTCTTTGACAGACATGAATTAACTCTAAAACTTAAGAAAAAAAGACATGCATATGCAATTTTCACTATTACATTTATTAATAATATTTAATAAGTATTAAAAAACTCACTTCTATTTATTAGAAGAAAACTTATAATAAACAATACAAAATTGCAAGATGTGAAAATGATGAACTCAAAAACTTAAAGAAAAAATATATACATATGACCATTACTCGATAACTACTAAAAAATCACTTCTATTTATATGAATAAAACTTAAAAAAAGTAATAATAAATATCCAATAACTATTAAAACTAGCACTTGTATCTAAAGGAAGTTCAAGGATTACCCAATAAAAAAATATAAACAATTAATAATTAGTGCTAAATAATGAAATGAAATAAACTTAAACAAATCTAGATTTTTTACACTTAGATTTTTTTCTTTAAAGAATTGTGTATTATTTGATTTTGAAATATTTGCATGCACATTTAAAACATAAAGAAATGCAAATGAAAAATGAAAGTTACCATCAAATTGAAAAAAATAACTGCCAATAAAAATAGAATGTTCCCATCTAGTTGGCAAATCGATATCTAGGTGACTTTTACATGATAAGTGAGATTTTGGAGGCTTTCACGCGATATTTTGAAGGATTTTACTATTACATGACAGTTAAAACTTGTTTTCCCTAACTCAACAGTGATTTGAGACTTGTTTCAGACTCAAATCTCACACTATATATAACCTGTTGACTAAAAATAAAACTTAAAACAAGCAATAATACAAATTTGCAGTCTGTCACCGAATTTTTATTTGACAGGCTGGTTTGAAAATCTAGGCCGGGTTACAGGACTCCCAAATCTATCATTCCTTGATAAATGCATACAGAATTGAAACGCATCTACTAATGGAAAAAAAACATGGAACAGCTATATTTAGTGGGAACATGCCGGTGGTTTCAGAGAAGTTTCAATACCGTATATATTAACTATTCATCTGATGTACTGAAATTGATTACTCTGAGGACAGATCAGAGACGGCACATGGCCACAACTACCTCTTAAATTATGAGGACACCCATCCATTTCTAACTGCCACTCGTTTCCACCGCAAACGCGGACTATCAACTCATTCTTTCTGCCTATCAACTTATAAAACACAACACCTTTCTCAACGTACAAGCATTTATGGTTATGGCGACCTTTTGTCATTTGCTGGGCAACTTGTGTACTGGACCTCGCTGCGCCTGCGAGAGGTATGATGGACAAAATAAATGCTTATTATCATTTCCTCTGAAGCGTTGCAGTTGTTCCATGGCTGAACCATCCTCTCTTTGCCGATCTTTTGGCAGATGCGGAGGAAGTTTTTGGGTTTGAGCAGAAGGGAAGTCTGAGAATACCTTGTACTCTTGAAAATTTTCTTCTCACAATGAGAACGATCGTTAAGAGCTGTACATAGACTGCATTTCTGTCTCTCAGTTTGATTGTAGTAAAGGAATCACATGCACTGCTTAGGTGGATGAGAATTTGTATATCGTACTTTTCATAAGTGGTTTCTGTGGGGACAAAATGTGGAGGATGTGGTTCTTCTTCACCCACAGCTAGCATGGATTCTTTATTTCCTTTGTGGAATGTAAAGAATACATTGAAATACAATATTGAACTTTGTGCTGGAAAAGCATCTTATATTTCTGTAAAGCAAAATAAACTTGCCCTCAACTTAATCTAAATGAATGAATGAATGTTTTTAATCACGTCCACAAGGCCAAGCAGCGTATGGGACCCACAGATAGCCAGCGAAGAAACCTGAACCCCAGAAAACGCAAAAGCCTATGTTTCTTTTTCTTTCTGCATCTTGGATCTTCTTCTGTGTATCTTGAGGTCATAAAATCTGCAAACCTTATTATCTTCTCTTCTTCAAACAAATCACCCAAATTGTTCCCTTTTAATGTCTCAATATAATTGATCCGGATGTCCTTGTAAGCCGAACATTCCCTGATGTAGTGCAATTTTGTCTCAACCACTTCTTGAGTGCAATATCTACACCTTCTGTCTGCCCACTCCTCTTTAGGTATCATCCATCTTCCGGTCTCACATCTAAGCTGGTGCGAACTTGTTCTTATGTGAGCTATTAACATTTTTGCTTTCCATTTTATTTCTATTCCGATGTAGGTCTTTTGTGTATGGTCATGTGTAGGGTTAAAATGTTTCACATAGTATTCCTTTTTCCTCCCAAGTGGCCCTTTCCACATGCTTTCTTTGAACTTTCTTTGCACATACCTTTTTTATTTCCGTATTGTTATTTGGACACTCACTTATGCTAATACCCCACTTGCTCATCCATTTGATATTTTGTTTCATCCACGTGCTCTTTCTTCTATCTAATTTCTCATTCGCTGCCATTTTTGGCCAACAATGATTCTCCATGTTATCTAGTCTTCTTAGATAGCTTAGCAATCGAAACATAGCAGACGCTTCAACAGGGAAAGCCGCGGCCTCAACTAGAACAATCTCGTAAAGCAATGCAATATGATGCTTAGAATCAATTTAGATTAATTTATTGACAGCTCGGACTAAATAGTTGATGAATTAAATGTTAAGCTAGAATAAAGGTATTTAATTATGTTAAAATGAAGTAAAAGTGAAGTACGGTAATTTCACATGTACATAAATTAGTGCAACCAAAAAATACTACATCATTTAATATTAAATATACAATATCCTAAGTATTATCAGGACAATAAATCAATTTATCATATATAATAATGGTCTTATATAAAATACATAGTACATATGGAATCTCTAGCTCAAATCTTCAAGTTGTACAAAATTTTAGTTGTTAATGGGGAAGATATTGAAACCACACTATAGACTGGAATGATTTTCATCTTGTATCATGAGTCTCACAATGAAATACTTATGGATAACCCAAAAGTATGAATTACAAACAAAACTAATGAATATTTTTTAGTCCATTTTCTTTTATTCATGTATACATTTATTCAAATCTATAAGTCAATCAACTTATTTAAGATTATTCATTTTTACAATAGAAATAACACATAACAAATCAACAAAAACATTAAAATGTGTGATTTGATGCAATTAAAGGTACATAACCACAAATAAATAGCAGAAGCCATAATGACGATAAATAATAACACATATGCATAATATAATATCACACTATGAATTCGAAGTATGACATACTCAAAGGCATCACAACCTTGAACTAAGACTCATTCCTCAATTGTGTATTGTACCTAGATATCAACTACCTCACATAAGAAATATGACTAGCTATAACAATCATATATAACATTGTCTCAATAGGTAGAATAGTGCACACATTAATAAATTAGTCCACAGGGATTCATAATGGAGAATCTCCTAACATTAGTGATGGAAGGTGGTAGGTAAATAGTGCATACATAGTCTACAAGTATTTTACCAATTAGAGAACAAGAGCATATTTGATGTGGTAAATAAAACGAGAAGAGCAAGTGTGAATTCTCATGTCAAGGTTTATCTTAAGAGAATGATGACCTCCTAGGTGTTTGATACAAAGTACATAAGATATTAAGATGCATACATCCATGAAAAGGGTCCAACTTCTCCTACATCACTAATCCAAGTACTTCAATGGTCACTAGGTTATCAAATGTCATTAGAAAAAAGGAAATTAAGTGTTGTGTAGGATTGGGATAGACTTCTCATTTTTTTCTTATCTCACCGACCACCTTATAATCATATAAGTCCTCAATTTATTAATGATTAATATTTCATAAATTGGATTGGGAACACATGCAATCATTAAGACATCACATCCTTATAATCCAAGTTAAAGAATGCACCATACATTAAAATATACTAACTCTAATCACATATATTAAAAAAAAACATAATCTACATAAAATTTTGGACTTGTGTGCCAAACCTGGGCTTTAAAAATTCAAAGGACATGATTGTCCAACTTTGAAATAGTGAAGGGGATGACCTGGTCTACTTGAACAACTTGTCCCACCAAGAATATCTTGATCAATATCGGATTATATACTTAGTGTCTTGGTACCTATAAAACCACCTAGTCCTAGTAAGACATTCTTAAAACTTAATTTCTTAGGTCTATTCACTAGTTTGGTCTAATTGTTCTTAGAAATGCACATAATGATAAACATTAAAGATTGAACAATAAAAAAAAGTTTTATTTACACTTGGAACACACACATTTCCAAAAAATAAAATGATAAAATTCATACTAGAACTTCTAATCACATTCAATTTCATGTTTGTATAGTAAAATTTGACAAATTATATGGTTTTAAATCACTTCCACTTTCCCTAGTTTCATAGATTCACTCAATCTAAAATAAAATCATAAGCATATTATCCCAAAATAATAATAGATATTTGTTTATATTTGGTAACATATTTTAGATTCATTTATTAAGATTCCATTGTATCAAACCCTTGTTTATTGAGAAAACCATCTTCATGAGATTTTCCTTTTTACAAGTTATCCTAAACATAGATCTAGGGTTGTGAGTACACAAATCAAATACTTCATTATCAAATTTTTAGTTAAAAAAAATCTTTTAGTTTATATAATTCATCCATAATCATTGTAAAAGTATTCAAACCCAATCTAACTAAATTCTTATGCTTTTTCTATATTTTTTTTTAGGTTTCTTCCTATGTAAGAAACCCTCGTTTCTTAAATAAATCTCTACTTTAAAATTGACATATTCTCAAATTAGAACTAATGTTGTTTCACAATTGTATTCAAGCTATACCCAAATTTCTAATTTTATTACAAATTGAATTGTTCTCATAAATCAAATGGTTTCACAAGTTCAATGTTAATTTCTTCTTTCAGAAGAAATCACAATATCTTCGTACAAAACAATTACACCTTTTTCAAGGACAAGATCCTAAATTCATTGTTAATCCAAATTGAAATATTTATAATAGAACTTCCATGAATTAGATCATAAATTAGTTACAAGTAACTTGAACAAATTGAGGAAGGAAATCACCCACAAGCAAAATCCTTGAATTCTTAAAAAACACTTGTGTGTTGTTTCTAGAATGTAAAAGCTTCTTCCAAAGAAGTTCTCTTTTTACAAAAGAATTATTTATATGTTTTAAATACTATTTACGAGAATAAAATTAAAATAGTAATTTATTTTTCATATGAATAGAAAATCTAATTAAAATATCTTATATCTCTTTACACAAATCCTCTTAGCATATATATATATATATATAATTATTTAATTATAAAACCATAAAAAAATTAATTTCAGGAAATAAATATAATTAAATATTATATTTTTTAAAATTTTAAGATGCTAGGGTTTTAATATTAGCTTTTCTTGTGTTAGCTTCGATCATTTCTTATGTCATAATTTGAGTATTATTCTCCATTAATCTTTTATATTTATTACCAAGCCTTTTTTTACATGCATGTGGATATTTTTTCCCTTTAAATAGCCTCAAGTTCATCAATTCAATTTTTTACTAGTGTTAAGGGTTTCATAATGCATGAGGATGGTTCCACCACAAAAGTCACATAGGAAGTTTATCCCAAAGGTTTTTGGTGAGGTGTGTCATTTGAAACACCTCATGATGTGGTTCTTCTCATCTCAAAATTTGATAGTATTTATGGACGGTTGGAAAATTTTACATTTTAATTTGAATTACTTTGTTGGGAGGATTCTCCCTAATGGCATGCTTAAAGAATGGGTACAAAAATCTAGTGTCTTGTATAACATTTTACCTTGATGCTATCTAAAACCACATAAAAAGGTTTTTTCATTTTTCACTTTGCTAAAGCTAGCCAAGTTGAAGCCATTCTCAAATATGGTCCTTGGTTATCTCATGTTTCTCTTCTTATTTTAACACCCTATACCATTGAATTTGTTTTCTTTGATGGGATAACTCTTCATGTCTTTGTCTAGGTGGAATTCATAGGGCCAACTTTGCCACAATAGAACTTCTTGCATAAATGAGTAAGTAGAAAATATCATTTATCTATAGCTAAATATGTTTTTTAGTCGACTCATAAAATTATATTTTCATTGAGATTGATGTCTTTAAAGATCTAAAATAGTTATTTTATATCCAAATTGGTTAAATGAGACACACATAATGTGCCATTAATCTAAACCTTTACCCAATACTTGCTACATGTGTCAATCATCTAATCACAAGATTATATATTGTCCTCTTGATTCTACTTGTAATTATCCCACTCACACAATTCCAAATGAATCCATAAAAATGAAGGTTGGTCTATGGTTGGAGCTACAAGAGTAACTAGAATGTTGGTAATGGTGGTTCACCACCTAAATCTAAAGGTTGGGTGGTTTCAAAAACATAGGAAAAGGAGAAAGATTTTTTCCCTCAAAAGGGAAATCTTCTAATGAGGTGCATACAATATTTACTAAAAAACCACTTCCACCCCTTTTTATCTTCTTAACTAGAACTTGTGTTCACTCACCCTCCTCTTCCTCTCATCATTCCATGACGATCATGAAGTCTACATAGAATTTGGAAGAAGGTGAGTATTTTTTAAAAATAATATAAGGCATAATCAAATACTAATTAAACTATGTAGTTTCAGTATCCCTCTAAAGGGTGATTATTACAAAATAGCTATGTAGCTCTTGATAAGCTAGATAATGAAGATATGAATCTCAAAAATTGCTAATAATTTTTTCTCCTAGAATGTTTAATGTTTGATTTATCTCACATAAGTATATTTTAAGTAAGACACTGAATAAATATTTCTAGGGTTAGACATTATTTAATTACAAGAAATTAAAATTTCTAGTTTTTTTACTTTCTATTGTTTGTCATGTCACAACCAACAAGTCACATGCTTGTGTGGTAATCATGAACCTATTCATGGTGGTGTAATTATTTTTGTACCTCCTAAATAGAAACAAAATTTATATAACTAGGGATGTGACCCCACTAACTATGCTTTATGCATTTTTTAAAATATTACAATTATTCTTTTATAGTCATTAATGTTTATGGCCCTAATTATGGTATTAACATATATTCTCTTTTGACATGGAATGTTGATTCAATTCCTTCCACTACTTGGATTATGTAAGGATATTTTAATATGGTAGAAGTGGTATATGATAAATATAGTACTACATGTGCAATAAATTAGTTATTTTTTATCCCAATCTTAGTCATTGTCATAACTAGCTTACATGGTATATGTGGAGCAATTTTCATGTTGCATTTGAGAATGTGTGAAAATGACTTAACAAAGCTATGATAATATCCTAATATTCTTTTCATTTTATATTTCTTTCTCACTAATCTTTAGTAGGATTTAACCTTTTAGATCACTTATCCATATGGTTTTGCATTAAATGGTACTTTACTAGATCAATGCTAAAAGTTTTTTTAAAACACATTGATGCTAACTCATCAACCCACATAAACTTACAACCCACTTTCTTTAAAATTTTAAACCATATCCTTTTCATTAGATAGGTTATATTTATTGGTGGAATAGTGCTTTCAAATTCACCTCATATTTCCTTTTAATCTATGGGCACCAATTAGTGTGGCTCCACCCCAACTCCTATAAGGCCACCACCTTAGAGTTCCAACAAGCCATCACTACTCTTGAGGCCTAGCCTTTTGATCCTACCTTATAACCGAGAGTTTCCAAAAAAAATAATAGGATAAAATTTATAACAATCACTTAGCCAAAGGAATTTAAACCACATCCCATCTTCACTAGCTTCAAATTGGTAACAAAGTTTCTAAGGAATTTTTTCCACTAGATCTATATTATCATCATAATTATTATGATATTAAAATAATTAAGGATGGAAAAAACCTATTAAAAAATCCTACTATCATTTAATCTTGTATAAACCATTATGAGTACGTTTTAAAAGGTCAACAAGATACCCTAAATAAGCTACTACTTTACAACAATGTTTTAATGTGGCCTCTTGTCAAGTTTTAGAATCTCAATATGCTTTATGTGAGTAGATGAACTTACTCTAAAAATATTCATAGAGCTAAGTTTTAGTCATGAATAATAATATGACCCCAAGTTGTGATGAACTTCCATATGAATTTTACAAAGTATTATGGGATTTGGTTGGTAAAGATCTCCATAAATCATATCTTAAGGCTTTTAATTCTAATTCTTTAGGTAATATTATTAACAAATTAAACTTTACTCAATGTCTCCTAAAAAATCATTGAAATTTTTCTCTTAATCTATGCCATATGCTTCATTCAATTTATCATCATAAATAAATTAGCTTCACCAAATTAGGTACATTATTTATAATATCATTGTTATGTAGTATTACAAATGAGATAGGTTTTCTATATAGTAATAATCTTCATAAAGATTGATTTTTTCAAATCCTATTACTACATTGAGTGGCCAAGTTCATCTTTGCTATGCTCCAAGCTTTGAGATTTGGTATAATTTATACTCTCTTTCAAATGATTTTTGTTAGTTATTTTACATTCATTACCATTAGTGGACATTAGTTTGAGGCTCTTGTGATTTTATGTTCAATTTACTAGGATTTCCCCTTGGATCCTACGTTGTATGTGCTCAACATGGAAGCCTTTGAAAATCTTTGGCTGATGTTGTTTTACAAAAATGTTTAAAGGGACTAATCTTCCTGACTTTATAACCTAGATACTCAATATTTTATTTTATAATGACTCCTTTATCTCTTGGAGGAAAAAAGTAACATGACTCAACCTCTTCAAAGCTTAGATATTTTTTATAAAACTTCAATTTTGAGCATATAATGGTAAAAAGATAAATTTTATAAGAAATCCTTATTTTCAAGACTTAACTCATTCAATTCCTATGGTTGGAATAATATTGGTCAAGGGGAAGTGTCTAGATTCCTTTGCATCCTTTTTCACTTTTAGGATTCTCTTTCATGTTTATGAAATGTTTTTATTTCTTAGAGTTGAGAAAAAATCAATCTACTAGATTACTGAGCCTCTTTCTTCAACAAGAAAATTTTAGGCTTGTTTTAAATTTTTTACTACTATGCATGTCTATTATTCCTCTTTCTAGGTACCCTCCAAAGCCTTGTATTTAAATATTAAAAACATATTGATGTATTTTTTATGGGCTTCATTTGATTAAGGAAAAAGGTTTCATATCTAGTAGACTTGAAGTTTGATTGTCTCCTCATGAATTTATTTTGGATAAAGTCCAAATTTTAATTTCGATTCTTGAATCCCACCTCCTCTTTTCATCCTTTCAAAACTTTGGTCTCGATTGAACATTTAGATAAAGTCCAAATGTTCATTTCTGTTCTTGATTCTCACTTCCTATTTTTGTCCTTTCAAAATTTTGGGTCACAATCAAACATTTGGATAATTTCCAAATGTTTGTTTCCGTTCCTAGTTCCCATTTCCTCTTTTCGTCCTTTCAAGACTTTAGATCTCGAAGGGACTTCAAATTCCAAATGTCCATATCCATGTCTAATTCCTACTCCCATTGCCTTTCTCTCGTCAGAACTTTAGGTTCCTTTTAGATTTTTGGACCAAGGTCCAAATGTCCAAATTCATTTTTGATTCCCACTCCCACCGCCTTTCTCTTGTCAAAACTTCAAGTTTCCTTCAGATTTTTGGACCAAGGTCCAAATGTACAAATCCATTTCCAATTCCCCATTCCCATCACCTTTGGTCTAGTTGAAGTTTCAAACCCTATGAGGACTTTTGGAAAAGCTCAACAAATTTTCATATTTCAATCCATAATCACCATTATGTTGCAATGACTTCCTCAACTACCAGATCTGATTATTGAGTCTACATGATTGATTTTAGATGTATTTTTTACTAGCTTTAAGTGGAAAAAATGGTGCCCATGCTTCATTTATTTTTTGTAGATCAATTTTCTATCAAAGGGCCATCCCTAGTCATGATTTTGCTATGAATTTCCTGTGGGTTTTTGCTCTTCATCCATAGATTCAATAATGTGGAAGAATGGATTTAGTGTCAAGGCCTTTATGGAAATATTTTAGCTTGGGATTTGAAGTACACATGTCTACACCTAATTTTCATGGTTTTTGTCTAGGGTTTCCTACCCAGTCACATGCCCTATCTCTTTCCTACGACCTTCAAATGAATATAAGGTATTTTTGTGCTCATTGTAAAGGTTCTTCTAAGTTTCTCTACTAGACATTGTAGTTCTATACATTCTACAATTGTTAAAAGGCTTATGCCTTTATATTAATGAAAGTTATCATTTTACCTCTTCTCTCCTTTGGATATGTTGTGTAGATCTCTCTTGCCTTCATTTCTAAGTGTATTCTCATCATCTCCTATGCCTATATATTGTGTTAACTATTTTTGCATGTGAAAATTGGAAATATTTTCTTTCCTTTCAACATCTTGTTAAACCCTAACCTCCATAGGAACCCCTAGAAACTGATAGAGTAGATAACTATGTGAGTCATGACTTTTTATTGATGCACTATGTTTTTTTAAGTAAGAAGGAACAAATATAATTTAGGTATATCACCTCCCCTTCCCATTTTTATGTAATTATTTCTCTCCCTCTTCCTTTGTGAGCTAGTAAACTAGGTAGTGATAGGATTTCATGTGTTGGGTTGAACCAAAATATCTACACCTAGTTTTGAAAAAGGAAGTTGGTCGTCTCTAAATATATAACCTCAACTACAAGGTCCCGCACCTTGAGGTTATTTCTATTGCATGTTATTGGAATGTTGAGCCTATGTTTAGTAGGGTGAAATTTCATGTGACAATAGTTTTTGGAATGCCTGGTGGGACAAAGTTTCATGAGCTTAAAATCACTCACTGAAGGATTTGATGTGATTTCTAGTGCATCTTTCCTTTCAGGGTATTTCTCTAATACCATGGCAACTCTATGAAAAAAACTTCTAGTTCAAATAGTTAAAGTTCTCCCCACAAGCCGTGACAACAGGTTTTGGCATGCTTGATGGGACCTTCTGATGGAGTTTTTTCCATCATGTTGAGAAAGTGGTGTTTTTATTAGTATTTTTAGCCTTAAGAAGGTATTCAAAAAAGTACTCAATGAATCTACAATCAAGGTTCTCCCCACGAACTGTGAGAATTTTTTTTGTCACACCTAGTGGGACCATTTTTTGTGAGTTTTACATCATCCACTAAAGGATTTGGTGTGTTCTCTAGTTCATCTTACCTTTTAGAGTAGTTCTCCAACACTATGGTGACTCTATGAGAATATTTACTAGTTCAAGGAGTTTAAGTTCTCCCCACCAGTCATGATAATAGTTTTTGGCATGTCTGATGGGACCATTTTGATAGAGTGACTAACTCATTTGACTACAAAATCTGACGAAATATGTATAATTAGATGTATTGTCAGGTACTTGTGATATTTAATGTGAAAATTTCAATTTTTTCAAAATTTATGCCTGATGTTCGTCAAAATTTCAACAAACCTGATTTTTCGTCAAAATTTCGACAAAGATTTTTCATCGAAATTTTGACAAACATGTAAAGTCAAATTGTGGTTGACATAGATAAAAGTTCGAGAGGAGTTCAAGTTAGTAGGTTCAAAATAAAAAATCATCCCTTGTGTCTCTATGTATTTTGTATTACTAACATGTGACATTGTATGCATGTATTGCTTTCTTGTATATATTATAGTTTTACCAACATATACTATTGTATGCTTGCATGACTTCTTAGTTGATATATGGGGAGATAGAGATAGATGGGGATAAAAAGAGAGAGAGATAGAGATATATGGGAAGAGAAAGAGAGATGGAGATATATGGGAAGAGAAAGGAAGAGAGGTGGAGATAGAGAGATGGATAGGGGGGATAGGGAGGGAGAGATGGTTAGAGATAGAGAGGGGGAGGGAGATAAAGGGATATAGATAGGTAGAGGAGGAGAGATAGAGAAGAGGGGGAGAGAAGGAGAGATAGGTTGAAGAGGAAGAGAGAGAAGAGAGGGAGATAGATAGGTAGAAAAGGGAGATAAAGAAGAGGGGGGAGAGGGAGAGCGATATGTAGAAAGGGAGAGATAGAGGAAGATAGGGGAGAGAGGGATAGATAGCTCAATATATATAGAGGGAGAGGGAGAGACATAGAAAGGGGGTGATATAGAGAGATAGAGGGGGATGATGAAAGAGATAGAGAGATCATGATAGAGGTAGATAAATATATGGATAGAAAGAGATAGAGAGAGGAGTGAGTTGAGGGAGATAAAAAGAGAAATAGAGATAGATATATAGAGTAGGAGAGATGGAGGGAGAGATGGAGTGAATGAGAGAGAAAGTGGGGAGAGGGAGAGATAGCTCAAACATTACACATTGTAGTTTTACCAACATATACAATTGTAGTTTTACCAACATATATATTATAGTTTTACCAACATATACTATTGTATGCTTGCATGGCTTCTTAGTTAATATATATTTTTTTATTATTGATCTTTTTGATATTTTCTATAAGTTATTATTAGATGATACACATTGGATTCCTTTTAATTTTTTATATTTGAAGATACATAACTAATTACAAGGATAATATAAAGAAGATATATCTATATATGTATCATTTATGAGTTTCTAAAATATTTTACTTCCATGTCAACCACTTTCTTTACTTCAATTGAGAAACATAATACCTCTATAATCTTGCATTTATCAAGTGTCAATAAAATAAAATTCAAGTACTTAGCTATCAATTTTCTCTTGATTGATCTAGTAATAATATACTAGCCAACTAATACTCATCCAATGATATCATCTTGCATTGATTTGTGTTACTTGACCATCACATAATTGAACCAAGTACCACTTTAGAAATACCACATACATAGTCTTCTCTTTCTACAAACCCCCCATTGTATTCATAAGGGTTTTATTGTAGGTCCCATCAAACACTATGCCCTAATCATGTAACAAGTAGATAAGTCATCTTTACTAAGGTCAAACAGGGTTGTTTTATCACAAAATACAATAGTTTTTAGTTTTAAGTGTTAGATTTATGTTTTGATTATAAGGTTTATCTTGTAGGTTTAAGGTATTAATTTAAGGTTCTTACAATGAATTTTCAACCAATGGTATTATTCTATCCTATCTCTACCATTCTAGTTCTAGAATAAAACATAAAAATCAAACTTAACTAGCAATCACACCTTAGTGTGCAATGGGTATGCCGAAAAAGTGTGGAATTTCAATTAGGAAAAAAATTGGTCTATTTTTTGCATGCATTTATGTAGTGCATGAGGTCAATTGGTAGGACATTTAGCAAATGATGTTTTTCGTGCAACAAAGGTCTTAATGGAGAAATCATAGCTTCAAATAAACTATGCATCCACTTATACGGATCCAAACATGATTGAAATAGAACCTCTAAATTGGGAAGATGATCAAGCTCCATTACCAACAGGCTCATGTTATGCTTGCAATAAGGAGAGAGGGAGAGAGAGAGATGGAGAGGTAGCGATAGAAAGAGGGAGAGATAGAGTGGGGAAGAGTGAGAGATAGAGGGGTAAGGAGATAGAGATAGAGAGGAAGATAGAGATGGAGATGGAGATGTAGAAGGAGAGGGATATGGAGAGGAGGAGAGGAGAGAAGGATAGGGAGAGATAAAGAGAGAGAGGAGAGAGCCCTAGATAGACCTAGATAGATATGGAAGAGATAAATATATAAAGAGGGATAGAGATTAAGGAGATAGATGGATGGATAGAGAGAGGGAGACATGTATAGAGATAAAGGGGGAGAGAGGAAAATATAGGTAGAGATGAAGATAGAGTGAGAGAGGAAGAGGGAGATAAAATATAGATAGAGAGATATAGGTAGAGGGAGAGATAAATATAGAGAGATATAGGGATAAAAAGAGGGAGAAATAGTGAGGAAAAGATAGAGAGATGTAGAGGGAGAGCAAGATGAAGAGATAAAGAGATATAGATGGTGAGATAAAGTGATAGAGAGATAGAGATATAAAGAGATATAGAGAGAGGAGAGGGAGAGAGAGAGACAAAGAGATAGGAAAACAAAAATAATTAGATATAAGTATATAGAGATGGAGAGAGGGAGAGAGAAATAAGGAGAGATAGATAAAGGGAGAAACGAGTATGGGGAGATAGAGATAGATGGGGAGAGAAAGAGAGAGAGATAGAGATATATGGGAAAAGAAAGAGAGATGGATATATATGGGAAGATAAAGGAAGAGAGGTGGGGGAGTGAGAGATGGGGAGAGATAGAGAGGGGGAGATAGAGAAGGGGGGAGAGAAAGGGATATAGATAGGTAGAAGAGGAGAGATAGAGAAGAGGGGGAGAGAGGGAGAGATAGGTTGAAGAGGAAGAGAGAGAAGAGAGGTAGATAGATAGGTAGAAAAGGAAGAGAAAGAAGAGGGGGGAGAGGGAGAGAGAGAAGAAGATAGGGGAGAGAGGGAGAGATAGCTCAATATATATAGAGGAAGAGGGAGAGACATAGAAAGGGGTGATATAGATAGAGAGATGGTGAAAGAGAGAGAGATCACTGATAGAGGTAGAGAAGATATGGATAGAAAGAGATAGAGAGGGAGTGAGAGTGAGATAAAAAATAAATAGAGATATAGAGAGGAGAGATGGAGTGAATAGAGCGAAAGGAGGGAGAGGGAGAGATAGCTCAATAGATAGAGGGAAAGAGGGAGTGACATAGATAGTGGGAGATATAGATAGATAGAGAGTGACATGGAGATAAATCAATCACCCTCCCTACATCTCTATTTAGTCATCCTTATCTCTTTATCTCTCTACCTCTCTCTATCTCTTTGTCTCCCTTTCTATTTGTATGTTTCTCATTATCTCCCTCTCTATATTTTTATCCCTCTAAATTTATCTTTCTCCCTATCTCTTTATGTGACTTTATCTCTATCTATGTATCTCTCCTCTTTTCTCTCTCTTTTTCTTTATCTATTTTTCTCTATTACCTCACTCTCTCTCTTTATTCCTCTATATCTCTACATATCTTTCTCTATATCTCTCTCTTATCTTTGTCTCCATATTTATCTCTCTATCTCTTATCTTTATCTCTATCTCTATCTCTATCTCTATCTCTATCTCTATCTCTATCTCTATCTCTATCTCTATCTCTATCTCTATCTCTATCTCTATCTCTATCTCTATCTTTGTTTCTCTCTCTTCTCTCTCTTTTTCTCTATATCCCTCCTTTTATCCCTTTATTTCTATCTTTTCTCCTCCTTTGTCTCATTTTGCTTCCTCTCTCTTGCTCTCTTTCTCTTTTTTCTCTCTTCACCTATCTATATCTTATCTCTTTCTCCCTATCCCTTTTCTCTTCCTTTCTCTCTCCATATGTTTGTCTCCTTAAGTGTGCAATGGGTACATTGAAGAGGTCTTAAAGGAGAATTATCATATCTTTAATCAAATGGCATGCTACCTTGAGAATAACTCCCCAAGGACACATGCCATCCTTGGATTGTTGACATGAAACAGCCAATCAAAATTTAGTTTTTCTTTTCCCTCTCTTTTCCTTTGTATCTCTTATATTTCACTCTCACTCTCTCTCTCTCTCTCTCTCCCTATCTATCCAAGTTCATCTCTTTCTCTTATTCTCTGTCTTTTTAGTTTCTCTCTTTGTATTAGCTAATAGGCTACATATATTGTGAGATTTGAGCTTGAAACAAATCTCATGCCTGGAAACCACTATTGTGTCATTGGAAAACAAGTTTCAACTGCCATTTAATGGTCAACCAGCTGTAGTGTAATGGTAAATCCTCTAAAATATCAGGTAAAAGCCTATATATACTATTATATAATAATAAATATAATTATATTATATATAATTTAATCTAATATTACTATTATATTAAATATATTTTGTATTATATAAAAATATACTTATTATTAATTATTGATTATAATAATTTTATATGTATTTAATAATTTTGTTAAAGAATATAATATATAATTATAATAAGTAAAATATTTACATTGGTACACTAAACAAAAGCTAGGAGAAAAATATTGACATGTGGGACTTCATCTTGGAGATACATGCTTTTTTTAATTCAAGGGCTAAATGCTTTTAAACCAAAGCTATGAACCGGAATACAAGCATTCAACAATACCACCCCAACGAGGTTTGAACCTTGGTGGCAAGCACAACAATACCACCTTTAAACCATCACACCATGCCAATACTGGCTATCTTGGAGATACATGGTAGCTATCATAAGTTTACTTCAATTAATGCCATCTAGGCTTATTGATATTCTTAGTCATCTTAGATTTTTTCCATGTTAAGTTGTTTATTTTTGGGCATTTATAGTGCTTGTTAGTGTTGAGAATGTGAAAATTGGTTCCTATGACAAATTTAGGGGCTTGCCTCAATTAGAATCTTAGGTATATTCCGACAAAATTAGTTGAAATAATTTTGGAACACATGGCCTTAGGTATAGGTGTAGGAAGCCATGAATATGGATGTATGTGTGTGCAATAATAGAAGATGTCCTAGATGTCTAAAAATGGTAAGCATATGTTGAAGAAAGTGAACCATGTTAGGTAATTTCCCTTTTAGATAAATTCACTCATAAACATGTTTAAGGCTCACTTACCATTAAAGATGAATTAAGGTTAGAGTTATGTGAAACAAGTATTTAGGTGGGAAATGCAAATTTAAATGTGCAAAAACTAATGTATGTAGTATGGTCCAAGTAACATAAAGATGTTGAACACAATGAAATATGTGTTATATTGTGTAATAGATCATATCCATAAACAATATAAGTTGCTTTTAAGATAATTAATATTTAAAGAAAATCGTAATAATCAAAATTATACTTATTAAAAATATACGAAAATAAACATAAAATGAATTAAAAATATATGAAATGTACACATCACCTATAACTTATAGATTAAATCTTTTTCCATTGACATACCTATACTTATATCATCACATTATTTGTTGGTTTTAAATAATTTTATTTTAATAAATAAAAGTCACATAATAAAATAATAATATAATAATTATAAAAAACAAAAACATTTAATTTCCAAATACTCTCCGTGCCTACATACTTATCCGTCCTCTCGGCTATGTGAGCGAAAAGGTAACCTTAAAAATTATGAGAGATTTAAAACTCAAATTGATGAGAGCCAAATAGGCCTAGGTATTTTGGAATCCATTTCAATTCAATTCTGTCGGTATGAAATTCAAAATTTTCCCTCCTCCGCGTCTATGGATCCCGAATTCAAATATGAAGCCCATTCAAATCTGAGAAAAAACTTGTTTAGGCACAAAAAAAATGTCGAAGACGAGATCATTACTAGGAGCAGAGCGCAGCCCCCGCCCCCTCTCAAATTCATCGCAAAACATAGGCGCCATGACGGAGGCTTCCACTACCTCACACCACGACAAAATGGGCAGAGAACTCAAGTGTCCAATCTGGTAATCACCTTTCTTAACTTTGATTTCGTTTCCTTCCTTCTCTACATCAAAGCTTGTTTTATAGGTTCAATGGTGGCTTGTAAATGTTCTTTACAATGCCATTCTTTTTCATTAGATTTCTCCATTTTATCTTCCTTCTGAGATTTCAAACCTATTTGTTTTGATACTGTAAAGAAGAGTACCAAAGTCACTTGCTGGTGATCTCATTTCTGAGGGTTGAGATATCGCAGGGTTTCTGTACTGATTTCGAGGGTTTTATTAGTTTTTTTAAAAAGATTTATGTTAAAAGGAGGGCAGGGGAAGGATGCGCAGAAACAAAATCTCTATAATTCTTTGGTAAAATGATGCTTTGAATTCGTCTCTTTTATGGGTACTTGGAATAAGGTGCCATCTCTGACAGTAATGCTGTGATTTAAACCCTTACCCAACACAATGAACTCCCTAGGATTCAAGGTTGGGCCACAGCCCTAAGGTAGACATGATTTGAATTTAATTTGCAACAATTATCTCTTGGTTTTGCTGTTGATGGGGTAAAATTACTATGAGATTTGATTGTTTTCAGATGTTCAAGTGCTTGAAGCTTTAAGGGGATTAATGAAATGCCTCAAAGAAATGTGGTCTCATGGACTGTGATGGTGGCAGGATATGCACAAAATGGATTTTCTGAAGAGGCTTTAGAGATTTTTAAACAAATGAAATTGGCAGGTGTAGAGCCAAACTGCACAACCTTTGCCGGCATCCTCCCAGCCTGTGCGAAAATGGGAGCTTTGGAACAAGGTATGGAATTCACCAGAGCATAATTGAAAGTGGGTTTACGTCAGATGTGGTTGTAAATGCACTGATAGACATGTATGCAAAATGTGGAAGTATACAGATTCTAAATTCCAAACTAGATTTTATATCGTTTTAATGTCATTTGGCCTTTAGAGTTTTGTGAGTTGTTTGCATAAGATCTCATCCACATCCTCATATTCCCTAAAGAAGAAGCCTTAATTTGAATCCTTAAACAACCCAGTCTAGTGAGAGTTGCTTTTTAATGACATTCCCATGAGTGCTAATGTTACTAATCACACTTGAGGTTGAGAACTTTGATCATGATAGACATTTGGAACAATAGTTTGCACATAATCTTGCTAGTATAGTTAATGTGGGTAGTCTTTGCATATTTGGTTCAATGTTTTCATGATTTACTAATCAATAAGTAATTTGGTTTGGAAGTGCTTAAAGGCATTGGTGCTTAGGTTATATCTTGCAATTCTTTGTGCATGAGTTTTTTCTATTTAAGAAAAATGTGTGTTTATGTAAAAATGAAAGTATGGTTCCAATTTCATCCCATGATTGACTAGTCAATGGGCATTATTCAACAACCAAAATGGTGGTGTTGCAAATTCCTTTTAGATGTAACCACTAGCTTCCTAGATTTGACAAGGTTCCTAATAATCCTTTCTTGGTTATCTTTCTTGGAATAGTCAATGCATGGATTGAAATTTCAAAATTTTCCTTTGAAGTTTTTAAGAACTTAACTAATTTTTGTTACAACCCAAGCATAAATTATTTTCTATAGTATTTTATAGCTTCATTACAATCTAATTTCTATAACATGATCATCTTTTTACTGGTTGCTTTAAGTTCCCTTCAATCTAGTCTCTATGTTAATGAGTTGAACCTATAAAGTTTTTTGGATGTTTATATGATGGATTATGAATCATAATGGTGGAGAGGTGTAAATTGATATCTTGGTGCCCCTTGTTGGAGGTTCGTTAGTATATTTTAATTTAATTTTAAACTTAGTTGGGTTTACCTATATATTGTTAAGCATTGTTAATTGATGATAATCATTAAAATAACCCTATTTGGGTGTGCAATAGTAATCCAAGAATTTTGAGATTTGTTCATAATCAATAAAACTCTATGAGATGTGGCTTTGTTTGGAATGGGAATTGGTACCTAGTGATTTTTTACACTATTTGGTCTCAATTCCATCTATAGTTTTCTTTCTACAATATTCTTTCTATTTCACTTCCAAAAAAATTACTTGAGTGGTGTTTGAAAAAAAAAAGAATTTGGAAACCAAAAAGTAAATGCAAACAACACTTTCTATTTCAAAATATAATGCAAACCTTTGGATGGAGAAAATGGAGTCAAATTAAAGTGAAAAATAAGCAAAACAAATTTACCCAATGAAATTCATTATGATGCAGACAAGGAGAATATAATTCCTTCTTGTCAAAGTGGTCTCAAGCAAAAACCCCCTGTAAAATCTAGGGGAAAGCCCAAGAGGGCTAAAGGATGTGGTGGGAAACCTTCTCAATTGTTAGTGGTTTCATCTCATCAAGTAATATAATACACTAGCACAAAAAATATTGAACAAGAGTTTCTTGCTTAAGCTATTCCAAGTCCTCATCAACTTGTGAAACATTCATTCCCAACAAAGAAGAGGGTTCAGGTCTCTTTGTACCCACCTGGTAGTGTTGAGGAGACACCTTTTAGACTTGTAAACAAGTTGGCCTGCTTCCATAACAACAATATAGGCAACGTTCCATTTCTACAAGTGATAATGAACCAAGATCAAAGACAAACAAACATATGGTATGTTTATGATGATGATGTAATGATAATAATGCAATTAGGATCTTATTGTAATGCTCTCATATAAATACTCTTCTAATGATTCTTATATCCTCTTCATCATTTTTGAATGAATAAAGAATGTCCTTAAATACAACATAGCACAAAAATCTACACGAATAATAGGTCAATAATGGGCATTACAATATTTGTTCAAATGTATATAATAGCATATATTTGAACAAATAATTTAAAAAAAAAAGTAGTAGACATTTGTTGAAATTTCGACAAACATCTTGCGATGAACCACTAAAACTTCTGACGAATTTTCTATACATGCGATGATATTTTTGTCGCACTTTTGACGATGTATATCGTTGCATGCACAACAATTTCTTCAGAAGTTTTAGTGGTTTGTCTCAAACTGTTCGTCGAAATTTTGACAAATGTTTGTAGTTTTTTGTCGCAAATTTATGGCTATTTTTCGTCACTAGATGGACAGAGTTTTCGTTGATTTTCTGATGTATACTAGTTTGTCGAAAAAGCGATGAAATTTATGACTTTTTTGTCAATATTTCAACAATAGTTTGTTGATATTTCGACAAACATTCGTCAAAATTTGTAGTCAAATATAGTAGTAGTTTTTATTCAAATCATGTGGCATATCCAAATCATTTTGGGTGACTCTGCGGGTATGTTCTCATTTCATTTGGTTGAGTAAACCTCTACTCTTATTTTAAAATAATTGTAAAAAATTTCTAGCTCTTCCTATGTTTAGACATACATCAAGATATTATGGACCACCTATGTTCACTCCATTTCATGAAAATGCAAATTTTACACCTCCCTACCAACAATATCATACTAGAAATACTACTATTTTTGCTCCCCAAATCCTTTCTATAGTAGGATATCAATCCTTTTCAAATTCTTGCTTCCCATCCACCCCTACTTAGCCTTCTAGGCAACTTGCACCTTCTTATTAACAAACCCAAGAGACTCTTTGCATTCTCAATCAACATGCTTATCCTCCTACTTAGCCACATAACATTAACAACTTGGAACAATTAAGGAGTATAAAATCTATATGTTCTTAAACTTCCAAGAATAGTTAAGGGCCATTGATAGGGAGCAAGAGTATATTTCATAGTAGGAAGAGCTTGTCCATCACACCCATGTTCACGATCAAGAGACGAAAGCTTAGTGGAGATATAAGCAACATATGGAGGCTTAAAGAAGGCAGTGTAAGGATTGTCTTGTAAAGAATATTGTTGATAAGGAGGAGAAGATGAAACTATTGCTTGCTCAAGCACAGAGCAAGAAATTTGACCATCCTCTTACATTCTAGATCAACCTACCAAGGAGGAGGTTTCTAGGTTCAAAATTATAAGTTTCAAGAAAGATAAGACTCAAACCTTCTAGTAAATCTCCTAAGTTCAAGGTTCCAAGTTTTAGAGGTACTCTTCCATTGCAAGAACCTGCAGCTCTATAAGATCAATCTATTTTTCTTGATGTGCAACCGCATCTAGAAGCCCAAGAAGCCTTTCAAAGGCTTCCTAAATCATTTTATTTTCATTGATTCCATTTCACTTTATAAAGGTCCAAACTTATTATTTTTGTTGGGAAAATATGTCTCAACCTTGTAATTATATAAGGTTTATTGTTGATAGGATATATTTAATATATCCTAGTTACACCAATAGGTGTAATATACAATGGGAGCTCATAAGGTGGAGCAAAATGTGAGTTTTTTAACAAAAACTATTAAACTTTCTTGCTCTAGAAGGTAACCCTATTTTATGAGGGCATTGTGTTACGACTATTTATTGTGATGTATTTTGAGAGTCTAATAGCGGTTGTGTTGTCTTTGAATCTTTGGTTGGTGATACTCTTGTGAGAAGCTTGCTTTGCAAGTATATTGTAATCTTTATGATTTTTGAATAATATATTAGGTGGGTTTTGGAGTGTAGGGTTTTTCTCCCGAAATGTTTTTCCCCACGTAAATCACTTTATTATAGTATGCATGATATTTATATTTCTATTTAAGTTTTTGTAACTGTTGTAAAGATCTACAAATTTTTTCATTATTCTTCGCTCAAGATTAGTGTAGGAAGTTGTTCTGCTACCTTAGCTTCCTTACAAGTGGTATTAGAGCTTGATCACCTTTGGTTTCAGTTGTGGTTTGTTGGGTTTTCTGAACTAATCTAGACTTGAGTTGGAGCTTGTGTAGAAGGTACTTTGTGATCTTGTTGTAGGAATTTTTAGATGGCAAGTTCATTAGGGAGAATAGAGGTGGATAAATTTTTTCAAAATAATTTTGAGGCGTGGAAGTTGAAGATAGAGGATTTGTTGATAGATCGGGATCTATGGGATGCTATTGATGAGAAGGTTTCAAGTCTTATAGATCCTAATTTGGATGCTCAATATGATGTTATGGACCGTAAAGCCAAGGGTCTAATTAGATTATGCTTGATAGACTCTATTTTAATCAATGTTCATGAAGAGACCTCTTCATAGAAACTATGGAAGAAACTTGGCGAGATGTATCAAGCCAAATCTTTAGTGAACAAGAACTTCTTGAGGAAGAAAGTTTATTCCTTGAGAATGGAAGAGGGTGGACGAATTACAGACCACCTAGAAGCATTTAATATGTTGATGGCTCAATTGACATCAATTGGTGTCAAAATGGATGAGGAGGAGAAATGTTGAATATTACTTTGTTCTTTACTTGATTCATGGGATTCTTGTGTTATGGCTATTGGGGATACTTTTTTTTTATCATGAAGACTAAAGATGTGGTGGGTTATTTTCTTTCTAAAGAGATGATGAGGAAGGTATCCTAAACTATTGATTTTTGGCTCTTATGGACAACTCTTGCTCTTCTAGGGTTTTTCACCTAAAAGGAGAGAGATAGGAGCAAAAATGCTAATGGTTCATTCAAATTATGCAATGTGTGATGTTGTATAACCTAAATTAAGTTAACTAAATGCAATTGAATGATATAAATGAATGAAAATGAATGCAAAAGTGAAATTTAAGCTATGTTTGAAAACATATTGTGTAATGCAACAATTAACTAAATGAAGAAAATATGTAGAACAAAAAGAAAAGGGATGAATTTGAGTGCACTTAGGTGAAGTATGATGAATCTGGAATGTTGTGGATGCTAGATGAAGTCACTAATTTTTCACAGTGGGACTCATTCGCCCAGGGTGGCAAATCAGTCCTCCTCCTGGTGAAAAATTGTCTAAAACAAGTTTTTGTATGTTGGGATCCAAAATTTGACAAAATTTAGATTTTTAGTCCTAAGGTGGGACTCATTCGCCACAGGTGGTGATTCAGTCCTCTCCCAAATTTTTGAAAAATCAAGAGACAACTCTGCAACACCAGATCTGGAAATCACTGCTTATCGGGTTGCCGAAGTCAATTTTGTAAGAAATGGACATAAAACCTTCTCCAAGCTTGAAATAGACTTGAGTTGAATTGAAGCACCTAGTTGACTTGTAAACTAATCTTCAACACCAAAAAATCTTGTCAAATATACACACAAAAGGCTGCAAACAAACATACAATAGGGGGAAAATGGTTTAAGGTTAGTGAATAGGGGTTTGCCTTAGTCAAACCCCACTTTTGGTAATCAAACCCTTAATAAAACAATGAAATGCAAAGGAATGATAAACTAACAACATTCAAATGCTATCAACTTACCAAACCCTTGATGATGCAAGTTTGAAGTAATGTCAATGGTTGCTTCAAAGTGCTTGAAAAGATGTTGTAAAATGCTTGAATGCTTGAATATGATGTATGAATATTGGAGAATTGTAGGAGATGTAAAATGAGGTGAAAATCACTTATTTATGCAATCATGTGCTGTAGTTAATCATTCATACCTCATCACAAGATGACATCAAGTGTTTTTGAATAAAATCCCAAAAGGAAATTTAAAATATTTTGAATTTGGGGCCAAGGGGGACTCATTCGCCATCCATGGCAAATTGGTTCCACCTAGGACCTGAAAATGTGTGTTGGGGATTAAGTTGTATTTAATGTTGTTTGTCGGGATAAATTTACTCAAAAATACACTTAATTAAGCATATGAGAGCATAAAGGGGTCAAATAAAGCATGAGAAAGGGATAAGTAGTGAAAATATGCCTAGAAAAGTGTGAAAGCTTGTTACAAGACTTTACAACACTTCAAAATAGGACTTATTGATGAATAAAAAGGTGATTTTTAGGTGAATTGTAATTAATAGAGTCTAGAAGAATGTAGAAATTTCTTACAAAACTTCACAACACTTTCACAAGATATCATTATTTGAATTTTTTGTACTTAAGTAAGCATGTTCAAGCCATGTCACAACATAAAATCAAAGCAAAATAGACAAACACCATGAAACAAGACCTAAAAGGCCATGAAAATGACAAGGGGACATTTTTCTACAACACATATCCATCACTACTAAAGAGGCCCTAAACATTCATGGAAGACCTAAGGAAAAAGGAAAGAAGAATGAGAAGCATGATAAATCCAAGTCTAAGGGGAGATCCAAATTTCTTGGAAAGTCCAAAATTATTTGTTGGAACTGTGATAATCTTGGACATATTCAAAAGGAATATAAAGAAGAAAAGAAGAAGAAAAAGAAGAGATTTGATTATGATTTTGAGTATGAAAAGGAAGATGGTGATGCATTAATTGTAGCTTTGGCATCTTGCAAAGTAATGATGCATAGTTAATTGACTTAGGTGCATCTTTCCATATGAACTTTAATAGAGATTGGTTTTTTGAATATTATGAAGAATTTGATGGAGGTAGGGTATACTTGGGTGATGATTATTATTTAAATATTGTTGGTTCTGGTAAAGTTAGAATTAGTTTTCTCGATGATAGAATAAAAATAATTAATGGTGTGTTGCATATCTCTAGATTAGCACAAAATTTGTTATCTATGAGAAAACTAATAGATGCGAGTGTGTAGGTAGTATTTTTTGATGCAGGATGCAAGATGGTTAGAGGCGCCATGGTGATTTCTAGAGGTGTTAGATATGGCACATTTTATAAGCTTAATGCATGCATTATTGAGTGTAATAGTACTTCTATGAAAATAAAGTCCATGGCTACTCTATTGGAAGAGGTGAGGGTTTCACCTTTAACATACGGTCATAGATTTTGGGTACCCAAGGGTGCTCTTTCTTCTGAATCAAAGTTACCTATAAAGAAAACTATGTTAAGGTATGAGAGGCTTGGCCACATTGGAGAAAAGGATCTAAGGATCTTAAAAAATTAAGACCTTATTGAAGGGTTGTCTAATTGTAATCTTGAATTTGATTTCTATGAGCTTTGCATTTATGGAAAAAAAAACTACATTTAGTTTTAATTGAGTTCTCATAAATATTGTGGTGTATTGGATCTTATTCATTCTGATGCACGTTTGGTCCTTTAGATGTTCATTCAATTAGAAAATACATTTATTATGTTTCATTTATTGATGATTATAGTAGAAGGACATGGATATATTTTCCTAAAAGTAAAAATGAAGTTTTTAGTTGATTTAAGGAATTTCAAGTAGTGGTTGAGTTGTAGACTGAAAAGAAAAGAAAATGTTTAAGAATTGATAATAGCGGTGAATTTTGATCTAATAATTTTGATAGATTCTATAAATATTGTGGTATTCATAGATAAAAAGAAAACTTTATATTCTCTACAAAATAATGGAGTTGGAGAAAGAGTGAACAAGACACTGATGGACAAGGCTAGGAGTATGTTGAGTGGTGCTGGTCTAGAACAATTTTTTTGGGCTGAAGTTGTTGCCACTGCTTGTTACTTGATTAACAGGTCTCCTACATCAGCTCTTGTTGATAAGACACCTATAGAGGCATGGTAAGGCCACATGCCTTCATTAAAACACCTTAGAGTTTTTGGTTGTGAGGCATATGCACATGTGCCAAAGGAGAAGTGAACAAAGTTGGAGAACAAGGGTATGAAATGTATCTTCATTAGATACAATTATGTTGTGAAAGTATACAAGCTTTAGGATCCTATAACATAGAAGGTAATATATAGTAGAAGTATTATTTTAGAGAAACTAAACCTTCTTCTATTACATTACAACTAGAACAAAGTAAATAAGAAGATGTGATTCAATTTCCTTCTATGCCTAAGAAAGGTAAATCGAGGCCCATGGATAGACAAGAAGTTGAGGAGAGATCATCTAGTTTTGAATCTTCATAAGATAAGGAAGAACCTCCAACTCAACTTATTCATAGGTCTACAAGGAATAAACAACCACTTGAAAGGTATTCACTCGATGATTGGAGATGTATTTTTTCTTTGAATACTAACATGGATGAACCCAAATCTATAGAAGAGGCATTAGGTATGAATGGTGCAAAATATTGGAAGATTGTTATGGATGAAGAAATGACATCTTTGAGAAAGAATGATGCATGGGATCTTGTATCATTTCTTGAAGGATGAAAACTTGTTGGTTGCAAATGGGTGTTCAAGAAAAAAATTGGTTTAGATAGAGGTATTGAGAAGTACAAATCAAGGTTGGTTGTGAAAGGTTACTCTCAAGTTGAGGGTACTGATTATGGTGAGATATTTTCTCCTATTGCAAGAACGACATCCATTAGATTTTTCTTTCTATTGCTATTGAGATTATGAATTAGAGGTTGACAAAATGGATGTCAAAACTAATTTCCTTCATGGTGACTTGGAGTTGGATATTTATATGACATAGCCAGAGAACTACGTGGTGAAAGGTAAAAGTACATTGGTTTACAAATTGAAGAAATCTTTGTACGGTCTAAAAAAAATTTAGGATGTGGTGCCAAAAATTTGATACATACATGTTGAGTTTTGGATTTGAGTGTTCTAAATCAGATCATTGTGTTTATTATAAAACTGACGGTGATCGTTTCCTACTTATTGCATTATATGTTGATGATATGTTATTTATTGGTAAAGGGAAATGCATGGTTTCATAATTGAAATATCAACTTGTTGCTAAATTTGAAATGAAATACCTTGGTACAACTAGAAATATTCTTAGGATGGAAATTAGAAGAGATAGAGTGAACAAAAAGATATGGCTTGGCCAAAGTAAGTATGTCAATTCAATTTTACAAAGATTTAACATGCATGATTGTAGACCATTGTGTGTTCCTTTCTTAGCTGGAACAAACTTATCTATTTCAAATTATCCAACATTCCCATTAGAGATGGAAGAGATGAGCATAATGCCTTTATAGAGTGTAGTTGGGAGTTTAATGTATGCTATGGTTTGTATTAGACTAGACATTGCCCAAGCAATGGGAGTTCTTTCTAGATATATGTCTAATCCTGGTGGAGTTCATTGGGATGTAGTTAAGAGAGTCTTCAGATATTTGTGTGGTACCTTAGAATATTCCTTGTGTTATCATAGTAATTTTACTAAAGATGAGTTTTCCCTTGATATTCATGGTTATGTGGATTAATATTGTGTAGGTGATGTTGATAGCAAATGATCCACTAGTGCTTATATGGTTACTTTATTTGGTGGTGCAATTAGTTTGATGAGTAAGTTAGGGTGTGGTTTCTTTGTCCACTATTGAAGCTGAGTATATGACAACTACTCATGCTTGCAAAGAAGCCATTTGGCTCAAGATATTGTGTTATGATATTGGAATAAAAAAGGTGCAATGATAATTTATTACGATAGTCAAAGTGCAATATGTCTAGCTAAGAACACAATGTTTCATGCCAAGACCAAGCATATTGATGTACAATATCATTTTGTTAGAGATATGGTCAAAGATGGTAGGGTGAAGTTGGTTAAGGTAGATATTTTGATGAATGGTGTTGATTCTTTAACTAAGCATGTGAGCACGGAGCAGTTTAGATGGTGTTCAAAGACTATGGGCCTTTCAGCCCCTAGCATTTATGAGATGATGCTTTTACTCCCTCCTATTGCTCTTGCAAGGTGTTCGACAAGTGGGAGTTTTATTGGAAAAATGTGTCTTAGCCTTGCAATTATATAAGGTTTATTTTTGATAGGATATATTTAGTATATCCTAGTTACACTGATAGGTGTAATATACAATGGGAGCACAGGTGGAGCAAAATGTGAGTGTGTTAATAAAAGATATTAAACTATTGATATACATTAAATTAATGATATATTATAAATCTGGACCATTCTTCATTAGGTTTTAGATTCGATGGTAGATATTTTGTTGGCTTGTCTTTCCCTAAAAGGTAACCCTATTTCATGAGAACATTATATTATGACTATGTATTGTGATCTAATCTAAGAGTCTTATAGTGGTTGTGTTATTTTTGGATCTTTGGTTGGTGATACTCTTGTGAGAAGCTTACTCTGCAAGTATATTGTAATCTTTGTGATTTCTAAATAATATATTGGGCGGCTTTTGGATTGTGGGGTTTTCTCCCAAAAGGGTTTCCCCACGTAAATCACTTTGCTATGGTATCCATGATATTTATATTTTTGTTTAAGTCTATGTAACTATTTAAAAGATCTGTAAAGTTTTGCATTATTCTTCTCTCAAGATTAGTGTAGAAAGTTGTTCCACTACCTTAGCTTCCTTATAGTTTTGTGGTCTAGTTGGTTAGAAGAATAAAAGAAGATGTTTCAGGCTAAGGAGAAGAAAATTATTGTTTATGAGCTCTTATATGCTCCAAAAATTGAATAGTTTGACCTACCCCAAGATAAAATTGATGATGATCAATTACAACAAAAAAACACTAAGCAAGTGGGGAATGATGATGAAGGGGATGAATTGATCCTCCCATTTGATGAGATCCCTTGTTTTATTGACAATGAGGAGATCTTACCCACGCATGCATCAATAGAATATTTAGATCATGAAGAGTCCAACTTGAGGAGCTAGAATGAAGATGGCTTTATTGATTTGGGGAAGCAAGCATTCTTTTTTGTTGATGTAGCAAATGAAAATCACCAGTCTATTGAACCTTACAACTCCTTAGAAGAAGAAATCATAAAGAGTGATGTTGTGGCAACAATAGACATGGTGGAGAAATTATTCCATAGGCTTGAGGTTGTTGCATCTAGTCACCAAGAAGAAGAAGAAGCAATAAAGATAGAGAGTCAACTTGAAGAATTTAGTTCATCATTTGAAGTGTCTCACAAGCCTAAGGTATGTGTTGATGAAATGTGCATCAATACATGTAATTATGATGTATGTTGGTACTTTTCTATCCCTAAATATGAAATTTTTGAATATGATGTCTTCATTCAAGATGAAGATGTGACCTTGTGCATTGGGGATAATGTGTCCGAGTTAGAACGTTTCACATGGGACCAACATATTGAAAAATCCATTGTTAAGTAAGAAAACGTGTGTCAATAGAGTAATGCTCTCATTTTTCAACTTGATAGTATGCTAGAGATTCATAGATTTTCATTTGAAGTACATGAGGAAGAGCTTCTTTGTGCATATCAACATAAATCTTAGCATATTTTGCATCACTATATGACCTAGAAACTTTCTTGTTTTGTTTTAGTTCACACCATGTGGAGGTTAGTGGTTATGATAGTAGCTTACCCTTTTGATAGGAGAGTTCCTTTTCCTCTATAGGTTGTTTTATCCTAAACACTGACCTATCTCTAAAAGGTTACACCCTTTTTGATGTATGTTCACCCAGGACACCATTTGTCAAATGATTGGCACTTACATTATATGGCTGCCCTATTAAGACAAAGTTTATAGTGAAGTGATTCTTCACCATGCAGGTAGTGTGTGCAACTTCTTACATATAGAAAAATGTTTTCAATGATTGTAGCTAGGTGAAGAATGCAAATATGATATGAGGGAGATCAAATCCTTCAAAAGGTTTATCTTTGATAGAGGCATATTTTTATAGTTTGCATTTTATAAAAGTCATGTACATATTATTTGTTACTTTTCCAAGAAGTATTTCTACACACTCTACATTCTCTTTAAGGGAATGTATGATCAAGGTGTTATATTCTTCCATGTGTATGCTAGATTCTCTCAAGGACTCAAGCCTCCAAGAGCATCTGCGAAATCCAAAAACAACCTTCCATAAGGGAGAAAATCGAGAACATGCAATTGCAACAATGGATGCAAGATATGCCAATATACAATACTCAAGATTGCAATAATATATTGGACTTACACAACTGAAAAATATCTTAGTTGAGTTGCTTGGATTGATAAAATGTACATATGAAGCCTTTCTTATATAGGAAAGGAGGTGAATAGGATTAGACAAGATCATGACAAGTGTCTTAATCCTATCACATTAGACAACTAAGTCATAACAACCTAGGACACACACATTAAATTCTCAATTCAAATATTAAATGCACGAGAGAATTATTAAATGCCTAGATAACTAAAAGTAAATAATGAGACATGGCCTCATTATAACTAACTTCTAGAAATGACAACTAAGAAACTTAACTCCTAAATAAACTTATAATAGTGTGAATAGATCCTCATTAATAACTAGTTAGGAAATAAACCCATTCACACCAACACCCCCACATAAGTCCAACTTAGGGAGTAGATTATTATGCAAATGACACAAAGATGGGTCTTGACTAGGAGGCCATGTTAGGTACCCATGTACAAATGCAAATGTAATCTCTCACAAACAGATAAAAGGAGAAAACCCAGTGGGAAAAAAATCCTCCCCAAAAGAGAGATGAAGAATAAGAGACCATTCAGGCCATGTTAGGTACCCATGTACCTAGCTCTAGAAGAAGATAAATGATATTTTTAAGGATTATAATCTTTAGAATGATATTAAAAAATGGTAGATCACTCAAATGCATATTGCAAAAAATAAAATCCATAATCTTGAATACATTTTGTTATCTAAAACTTTGGAATCGCTTGAGGATGCTTAGAATGAAGATGTTTGGGATGCCATGAAAAATATTGTCACAACTTTTGACTTTTGCAGTCACGGTAGGAGGGTTGAAAAAGAACAGTACAAACTATGCAACATAGAGTCAACACAGTGGAAATAGCACAAGAAACTATTATGTGAACATGAGTCTTTATGGAATTGACCATCTTACATGGAACACATACCTCATGGGAAAAATTCCAGGGGTTACAAGCTTGCCACAAGGGCTTTCAAATATACAATTAGACAAAGGACTTACTACATGCCCCCAAAGGGTTGATGCAAAAATGTAATGAATCTATCTCTATTGGAATGACTTTATTTCTAAATTATTATAAAGGCTTATATGTATGCTTCTCAAGCTCCAGTAAAGGCATGTGTCGGCCACAAGGGTCATAAACTCGATGAATGATCATAGATGAAGGTCAGCCTAAAAAGTGGAAAGATAATCCCACATGAAAAGAAATAACTGGTGAATCTACAAGATAGGTCCCAATGAACCCAAGATTCTTGTATGATGTATCGATAGGCTCTGCATGATCTGGAATAGGTTTGCACTAAGAAATCTGGACCAAGTCGGTCCCAAATGCTTTGACTAGAAAATACATTGAAATTTTGAGAGTGATGACTTTTGGTATACAAATTCAATTGATGTGAAATATGGATATGTGATAGATGTCGATGTGTATATGCTATATCATGCTCCATGAGCTAAGAAATGAAGATGTGGTAAAATGAAAAATGAAATACTAAATCTGTTACTGAATGCAATACAAGAAAATAATTGTTTTTAGTTGACACAAGATTGCTTTACAACTAGGGATGATCCTACATTAGACACCCAGAGTTGGAAGAAAAGGGAGCCCCTCACTTTACAGGGCTAGGAGGAAAACCAAAATTGTTCACCTTAGCTTGAGAAATCCATGACAAATCCTCTATTGGTCTACCTTTCCACTTCACAAGATATTCCTTGTATTGCTTGTGCCTACTGCTCCTTTTGGTTATGGTACCTAAGATCTACTCAATCTCCTCTAGTGCATGATGTGGTAACTACTCCTTGAAATCCACTTCATCACTACTACCACTTGATTTCCCTTCATGAAACTCATGTGTTTGCAACATTAAAAATAGGTGATATGTCCAATGTCTCTGATAACTCCACATCATATGCATTTGTAGAATCAAACTTCCTTTGAATTTTACATGGTCCAAACTTCCTCCTCTTCAAATTATTATATGTACCCACTATAAATATTTCCTTCCTCAAATATACCATCACTTCATCTCCAACAAAAAATTCTTGATGTCTTCGGTGTTCATCTGCTCTCTCCTTATACTTATTGTTCAAACCTTCTAAATGCTTCCAGACCTGATTATGCAATGTATCCATGAAATTTTCAAACTCTTCTACCTCCACACTCCTTTTATCCTCTGTACTAATGTCTCTTTGTTTTGCAACTCCTCTAGGATGTGTTCTGATAAGAATCTCAAATGGTTTATTCTGTATACTCAGGTTTATTGAATTATTGTATGCAAATTCTACCTATGGTAAAACTATATCCCAACTTCCTACCTTATCTCCAACCAAACATCTCAGGAAGTTACCCAAAATTCTGTTTACTAACTCTATTTATCCATCTGTGTATGGGTGATGTGCTAAATTAAACTTCAAATCTATCCTCATCTTCTTCCACAATGTCCTCCAAAAGTATCCAATGAATTTAGTGTCTTTATTTGAAAGAATTGTTAGAAGATTAATCTTTACTTGGTAAAGGTTATTCTTTAATTGTAATTTTTTATTAACTTGTAGGAATATTCCAAAGGAATCCCTACAAGTCTTTTGTCTTTTTGTCATCTCACACATGTGTGAGGATAACTTATTTTTTAATTCCTTTATTAAGGAATATTTGTAACCACCTCCTTAAGAGGTGACACTTTGCACACACATAGATGAATGGTGGCATTCATTGAGTTGGGAGTTACATTCTAACTCCTTCTCACCTCTACTTATTGAGGTGCCTCTCCTCTCATTCTTCAAGACTCATGCAAGCAAGCTAAGGCTGAAGCTCTCTCTCTTTGTATTATTCTTTAGGCATTTTGCCTCCATTCATAATATTGGGGTTTTTTCTTGTTTTTTTCCCTTAACAAATTCTTGTGTCTCTCTTGCTTTGGTGGTGCTTGGTTTGGCTACTTCAACTTATTTGGTAATCTCTTTCCTTCAAACAATTGCTCTTTATTAGTACTTTCCATTGCTCTTTTTTTATTTCCTTTCATGGTATCAGAGCTTGGTATTACTAATATCTTTTGAGCTACATTGTTGAAGGTTTACCAGATTTTTTAGCACACCATTGGAGACACTCTCAAGGAGGAGAAGAAGAGCAAGTGTCTAATCTTGGTTGTTTTTTGTCTTCTAACTCTTGTGCAGGATTTCTTATCTAAAAATTTCTAAGTTTTTCAAATTTCAAATCTATGCAATATATTTTACATGCATGTTTTATTTTTTGCATAAAAATTTAAAAACCCTCTAATAAAAGGGTTATTTTTTCAAAAAAAATTAAAAACAATTCATTAATTCTGTATAATTTTTTTGGAATATTAGGCTAAATCTCTAAAAAGAAAAATTACTTTATTTTACATTTTGTCAAAAAAATCAATTTTTTTAGGGATCTAACCCTAGTTCAAAAACTCTTTTTAAAAAAAAAACTAATCAGCTTTTTAAAAAATTTGAGAAAATCTGCATGTTGAAATTTAAAAATCTGGTGAGAAAAATCAGATGTATTATTTGCATGTTGAAATTTTTAAAAAAATTTGTAGAAAAACTGTTAAATTTCTTTAAAAAATCTGTAGAAAAAATCTGCATGTTATTATTTGCATGTTGAAATTTCTTTAAAAAATATCAAATTGTTTTTGGGTTTTTTTAGAATTTTTAATTCTTAAATCTCAAAAAAATCTTAAACCTTGACTTTTTTGACAGGAATTTAATTTCAAAATAGTATTCAAAGTTTTTTTATAAATAATAATAATACAAAAAAACTTCTCTTGAGGCTTTGGTTCATTCCTTGGCCATTGCCTTTCTTTCCTTTGTTGCAGCCTTCCTCTGGTGATTCCACTGACCTCTGCACAGTAAGCACCCAACTCTTTTCTCCTTGTGTGCCCTGCTCTCTGCATCGCCCTTCCTTCAATCTCCCATCCCCTGTGTGAATCATAGTATTTGTTCCTTAAAAATAAATATTATTAAAATTTGCATCTTCAAACTTTTCTTTGCCTCTTTCAAATTTATCCCGCCCATTTCCTGAAAAGCAAAAAATCAAAAGCTTTTACTTAAAGCTTCCTCATCGACTTTGTTTTAAGGAAAAAAAAGTTACTAAAATAAAGGTTCCTAAATTAAACTTTTTTGCATAAAAGCTTTTCTTTTAAAAGAAATAAAGTTGAGTTTAAGTTTTTTAAATTTACTTGTGTTTTTATGAAAGTTTAAAGTTTAAGTTTTTTTAATATATAATCTCTTTTTTAAGAAAAATAAATCATCATAGTTTTTAATAATTGTTTTATTTAAAAATCTATTAATTTCTTTATATTTATAAATTTTATATAGTTTTTTATTAATTAAAAAGAATATTAAAATGATTTTAAAATTTAGATATTCAATATAAGGAGTTTATTTTGTTTTTAGGCAATTTATTTAAATAGGTTTTTTTTAAGATTTAATTTGATCAAGAGGGAGCAAATATTTACAATAGTTATTTTTCTCATAAAGTTGTGAATTTTTTTTTATTACAATCATGTCTACTTTAATTCCTGAAATTAAGTTGAATTCTTCTAACTATCATTCTTGGAAAACTCATATATGCTTTATTTTTCGGTTTAAACATCTTTTAGATGTAGCTACAGATCCTAAATCTAAACCAGGTTCTTCTGCATCCAAAGATGAAATCGAAAAATGGAATCTCAAAAATGAAGAAGCCCTTGGTCTCATAGGTATCTCCATGTCACCCGAACTTTATGTTCACATTGGGACATGTACAACTGCCTATGAAGCATGGGACAAACTCAAAACAATTTATGATAGTACAAATGAATCAAGAAAAATTCAAATTCAAGATCAACTTGAAGATTTGAGGTATTCTGATTTTAAATCTATGGATGATTTTTTATTGAAATTTGATGCTTTAAATAATCAATTGGATGGTTTAGGAGTTAAATTAGATAATCTTAGATTAATTCATCTTATTCTTAAAAAGTGTCTTCCTAGACAATTTCAACAATTCATTACTAATATTCATGCTCAATTAGCTATTCCTTCTTTAGCTACTCAATTAACTTATGATATTTTTCGTGATTTATTAAGACAAGAAGAGGCTAAGTTAATTCAGTTTGGTACTCTTAAGTCTAATGAACATGCTTTCTTGTCTAATCATAAGCAAAATTTTAAACCTCATTCTAAACAACAACATTATAATTCCAAACCTCATTATAATAATGGCAATGATCCTAGAAAGTTTAACTCTTCTAAGAAACCACATTGCACTTATTGTAATAAGGATGGTCATTGGCAAAATACTTGTTTTAAGAAGCAAAATGAGAAAAAGCCTATGAAGCAAAATAATCAACATCAAAATAAACCTAATAATAATAAGTTTCAAAATAATGCAAATCAATCTAGACGTGCTTTTACTTGTAGTTCTAATGTTTCTCAACCTCTTGAATGGGTTATTGATTCAGGTGCATCTCAACATGTTACTTCACATAAAGAAGTTTTTGAGTCTATGCAACCTGATATATCAAATGTTCCTCTTCAACTTGCTAATAATCATACTTGTAAAGTAGAAGCAATTGGAGATGTGAATGTTCCTAATGGTAAATTGCATGATGTTTTATATGTTCCTGAATTAAAGACTAACTTGCTTTCAGTTGCTAAGCTTTGTCAAGATTATAAAATAGAATTTTACAAAGATATGTGCTATGTTATTGATCCAAAACAAAACAAGGTCATTGCTAATGCTAAATTAGACAATGATAATTTGTTCAAATTTTATGAGTTTGCTCAATCTAGATGCTCTTTAATATCTACCATTGATTTTAATGTTTGGCATGAAAGACTTGGTCATATAAATGCTAACAATATTGCTTTAATGCAAAAGCTTAATATGGTAGATGGATTGCCTAGTATTGTTCCATCTAAAATTGTATGCACAGGATGCATGAGTGGTAAGATGCATAGGGAGCCCTTTCCACATGGTCAATCATGGAGGGCAACTCATAAGTTGCACCTAGTTCATAGTGACCTTTTGGGACCCATGGAGAATAACTCCATCCAAGGATCAAGGTATGCACTTACTTTTGTTGATGATTTTTCTAGAAGAACTTGGATCTATTTTCTTCATAGTAAGGATCAAGTTCTTGATATATTTTCTGAATTTCATAAATTTGTTGAAAGGCAATCTGGTTTTAAACTTAAAATTCTTAGAATTGATAATGGTAAAAGAATATGTGAACAATGCTTTTAATAGTTATTTGAAATCATTTGGTATTAAGCATGAGCTAACTATTCCCTATACACCTCAACAAAATGGTGTAGCGGAAAGGAAGCATAGAACTATTGTTGAAATGGCTAGATGTATGTTACATGCTAAAAATATGTCTTATAAATTTTGGGCAGAAGCTATGTTTTGTGCTACTTACATTATTAATAGGACTCCTACTAAAGCTTTAAAGGATATAACTCCTGAAGAAGCTTGGTCTGGTAGGAAGCCCAATCTTAAGCATTTAAGGATTTTTGGTTCAATTGCTTATGTTCACAAACCTAAACAAAAGAGGCAAAAATTAGATGCTAAATCTTCTTATCATATTTTTGTTGGTTATGATGAACATTCTAAAGCTTATAGAGTTTATAATCCTCTTACTAACAAAGTTAAAGTTGCTAGAGATGTATGCATTGCTGAAAATGGTGTTCATGATTGTTCTAAAGTGCATAATATTGATTCTTCTCACAATAAAGTTATTGTTGTGGAGGATAATCCTCAAGTTGAAACTCCTCTTAACCCTCCTAATGCATCTCTTACTCATAGTGATAGTGATGATGAAAATGTTGAAATATCTACTCATGATTCTTCTTCTAGTGATGATACTCCTACATCTAAAAGAATGCCAAAATGGTTTAAAAATTTGTTGCAAGAAAGTGAGGATTATTTAGCTAAAAATCCACCTAAAAGAAGAAAGGAAAATTATTGTAATCATGCTTTGATGTCTAACATTATGAATTCAAATGATCCTCAAACTTATGAACAAGCTAAAGATCAACCTCATTGGCAAAAGGCTATGCAAGAAGAATATGATACTTTAATTGCTAATAATACTTGGGATTTAGTTCCATTACCTCAAGGTAAGAATCTTGTTTCATGCAAATGGTTGTATAAAACTAAGGTTAATGCAAACAATGAAGTTAGCAAGTTTAAAGCTAGATTAGTTGCTAGGGGCTTTTCTCAAATTGAAGGTTTAGATTATAATGAAACTTTTGCTCCAGTAGCTAAGATGCCCACTATTAAATTAGTTCTTGCTTTAGCTTCTCATATGCATTGGCCTATTCATCAAATGGATGTTAAAAGTGCATTTTTAAATGGTGATTTACATGAAGAGATTTATATGTCTCAACCTTTGGGTTTCATTAAGGAAGGTAATGAAAATCTTGTTTGCAAATTGAAGAAATCAATATATGGTTTAAAGCAATCTCCTAGAGAATGGTATTCAAAGATCAATGCTTTCTTTTTATCTCAAGGTTTCATTAGAAGTAAAAATGATCCAAATTTATATATTAAGCATAGTGAAGATGATATTGTGATTATTATTTTATATGTTGATGATTTAATTATCACTTCTAGTTCTAACAATTTGATTAGTGATGTTAAGTCTCAACTCAATCAACAATTTCAAATGACTGATTTAGGCCTATTACATTATTTTTTGGGTATGCAAATTTGGCAAACACCTAAAGGTATTTTTCTTTCTCAACATAAATATGCTCAAGATCTCTTAGATAGATTTAAAATGAATGATGCAAAGTGTGTTTCTACTCCTTGTGAATTAGGAACTAAATTAATGGTTGATATGGAAACTCCTTTTGTTGATCCTACTTTATATAGGCAATTAGTAGGAAGTTTAAATTATCTAACTCTTACTAGACCTGATATTTCTTATAGTGTTGGATTGGTTTCTAGATTTATGTCTAAACCACAACAAACTCATTTTAAAGTTGAAAAAAGAATTTTAAGATATGTTAAAGGTACTCTTAATCTTGGTCTTTTTTATGATGCAAATTGTGATTTTTCTTTAAAGGGTTATACTATTCAGATTTAGGAGGTGATCCCAATGATGGGAGATCCACTTGTGGTTATTGTTTCTTTGTTGGATCAGGTGCAATCTCATGGAATAGTAAGAAACAACAATCTACTTCTCTTTGTTCTACAGAAGCTGAATATAAAGGTTGTACAAATGCATCTAAAGAAGCATTATGGTTAAGAAGATTACTTGAAGACTTGGGTCTACCTCCAAAAGGATCCTACTCCTTTATATTGTGATAATCAAAGTGCTATTGCTTTGGAAAAGAATCCAATTTTTCATGCAAGGACCAAGCACATTGCTCTTCAACATCATTTCATTAGAGAGCAAATTGAAGACAAGCAAATTTCTCTTTTGTATTGTAAAGGTGAAGATCAAGTTGCAAATATTCTCACCAAAGCTCTTTGTAAAGATAAATTTCTCTTCCATTGTAAAAATCTTGGATTACAACCCATTGAAGGGTTTGATGTAACCTCCCCAAGTATAGCTTAAGGGGGATGTTAGAAGATTAATCTTTACTTGGTAAAGGTTATTCTTTAATTGTAATTATTTATTAACTTGTAGGAATATTCCAAAGGAATCCCTACAAGTCTTTTGTCTTTTTGTCATCTCACACATGTGAGGATGACTTATTTTTTAATTCCTTTATTAAGGAATATTTGTAACCACCTCCTTAAGAGGTGACACTTTGCACACACATAGATGAATGGTGGCATTCATTGAGTTGGGAGTTACATTCTAACTCCCTTCCTCACCTCTACTTATTGAGGTGCCTCTCCTCATTCTTCAAGACTCATGCAAGCAAGCTATCAAGCTCTCTCTTTGTATTATTCTTTAGGCATTTTGCCTCCATTCATAATATTGGGGTTTTTTCTTGTTTTTTTCCCTTAACAAATTCTTGTGTCTCTCTTGCTTTGGTGGTGCTTGGTTTGGCTACTTCAACTTATTTGGTAATCTATTTCCTTCAAACAATTGCTTTTTATTAGTACTTTCCATTGCTCTTTTTTTTATTTCCTTTCAAGAATACTCTTAGGTAATCCATGCAATCTCACAATCTCTTTGAAAAATTAGTCAATAACATACACACCATCATTTGTCTTCTTACAAGGACTAAAATGTGCCATTTTAGAAAATATATCCACTAACACCATTATAGAATCATATCCTCTTTGTGTTCTTGGTAATCCCAATATGAAATCCATGGTTATGTCTTCCCAAGGTCTGTTTGGTACTATCAAAGGTTTATACAATCTAGTATTCTAACTACTCCCTTTTGCAACTTGAGAAATTCTACAACTATGAACATACTTCCTTACATCCTTATATATTTGCGACCAAAAATAATCTTCACTTACGAAAGATAACATCTTATGTACTCCAAAATTTCCTGCTAAACCTCCACTATGCTTTTCTTTGATCAAATTATCCCTCATTGAACTCCTTGGAATACACATTTGATTTACTTTGAATAGCATACCTTCTTGAATTAAATAATCCAACCATTGGCTCTAGTCTTTCACAACTAGTTCTTTACATGCTCTCCATGCTTCACCAAAATTAGCATCTTTATACATATGCTTCAACTCTTCAAACCCCAATACCTCTACTCTCATCTCTGTCAGCAAATTTCTTATCCTACTTAATGCATCTGCAACTTTATTTGAATTTCCACTCCTATGCTTCAACACAAATGTATGACTCTGCAAGAAATCAACCCACCTCATATGTCTCTGATTTAGGTACCCTTAACTATTCAAATATTGCAAATCTTGATGATCCATATATGACACAAACTCCCTAGGAAACAAATAATGTTTCCACTTCTTCAAGGCTTGAATTATGGCATAGAATTCTTGATCATAAATTGTATATCTTCTTCTGGCATCATTCAACTTCTCACTGAAATGAGCTATAGGTCTTCCTTCTTGACTCAACATTGCTCCAATCACATTTCCACTTGCATCATAGTCAACTTGAAATACTTTGTCAAAATTTGGTAATGCTAACACTGACTATTTTGTCACCTTTTTCTTCAACAATTCAAAACTTCTTTGTGATCTAGATGTCCAATTAAAGTCCTTCTTATCTTCTCATTGTTTCTATCATGGGGTTACAAATTCTACTAAAACTCTTGATAATTTTTTGGTAGAAACTCATCGATCCATTTAATGATCTCACTTCTCCAATGTTCATAGGTGTTGGCCAATATATAATTTCTTTCACTTTCTCAGGGTCCATCTTCAATCCTTCAACAAAAGTAACAAATCCAAGATATACTAACTTTGTCTTCATGAAACAACATTTCTTGACATTGATCAACAACTTCCCCTCTCTCAGAACCTTTTCAATACTTGTCAGATGTGCCACAAATGCTCTTCTCTAGTCTTCCTAAAAGTCAAAATATCATCCATGAAAATAATGACAAACTTACCCAAGAATTTCCTTAGTACTTCATTCATCAATCTCATGAAAGTTTTCAGTGCATTGGACACTCCAAAAGGCATCACTAACAACCCATACAATCCTTCATTAGTCTTAAATCGACTCTTCCATTCGTCTCCTTCTCTGACCCTGATATGATGATATCCACTTTTTAGGTCAATATTTGTGAAATACTTTGCTCCACTCAAACAATCCATAATGTCATCCATCCTTGGCAATGGAAATCTATACTTGACAGTGACCCTATTGTTTACTCTTGAGTCTATATACATTCTCCATTCTTCATCTTTCTTTGGTGCAAGTACATCAGGTATCACACATGGGCTCAAACTTTCTTTGATCAATCCTTTCCTCAACAACTCTTGTATCTGTTGGTTTAACTGTGCATTCTCTATCGGTGCCATTCTATGTGTTGCCTTGTTTGGAAAACCTGCTCCTGATATAAGGTCTATATGATGACTGATAGTCCAAATAGGTGGGAGTCCATGTGGTACATTCTATGACATAATGTCTTTGTACTCTACAAACAATTTTTCTACCTCTTCATTCCTTGCGGCAGGATTTTCTATCTTCAGACCATTGATTTTCTTTGGAATCAATGTAAAACAAATGTTCTCATGCCTCAATCCATCCAGAAATTTCCTTCCATCTACCAAACATAGTCTGGCAGTGCCACAAATGTAAGTTTTCTCCTCCTCCTTAAAAACTTAATTCTCTTTCCATTTGAAGTTATAGTATAGGTATTCCTTCTTTCATCATGAATTTCCTTCTTATCATATTTCCATAGTCTTCCTGATAGTAGATGACAAGAATCCATAGGCATAATATCACAAAGATTACATTATACTTGCAGAGCAGGCTTCTCACAAGAGTATCACCACTCAGAGATCTAGAGGCAACACAATCACTATCAAACTCTCAAAATACATTGAAATACACATTCATAATACAAAAACCTCATGAAATAGGGTTTCCTTCTAGGGAAAGTGAAGCTAATAAAATATCCATCATCAAATATGAGAGATAATGATGAACGGTCTAGATTTACAATAATAAAACATAAATAAATTTTTCCTTTCGGGGAAATTGCTCTCGAGCCCTCGCCAGGGTGCATTACCCTTGGACCCTAGTTGAGGGGCTGATCCCCCTCCCCCCCACTCCTCCCTATCGTTGTCGAATGAACAATACCTTATGTATCAATAGTACCTTATGCAATTGCAAGGTTGAGACACATTTTCTCAACAAATCTCCCACTTGTCAAACACCTTGCAAGTACAATGGAAGGGTGTCATCATCATATCTTAATTGCTAGGGTCCAAAAGGCCCATGGTCTCTGAACAACATTTGAACTTCTTTGTGCTCACAAGCTTAGTTAAATAATCAACATTCATCAAAGTCTCTACCTTAACCAACTTCACCTTGCTATCTTCAACCATATCTCTAACAAAATGATACTATACATTAATGTGCTTGGTCTTGGCATAAAATTTTAGGTTCCTAGCTAGACATATCACACTCTGACTATTGCAATAAAATGTCACTACACCTTATTTTATTCCAATATCTGAACACAATCTCTTAAACCAAATAGATTCTTTACAAGCTTGAGTAGCTACCATATACTCTGCTTCATTAGTGGACAAAGCAACCACAACCTACCACTTACTCATCCAACTAATTTCACCACCAAATAAAGTAAACACATAAGCACTGGTGGATCTTTTGCTATCAACATCCCCTGCCTAGTTTGAATCCACATAACCATGAATATCAAGCAAAATCTCATATTCAATCATATTAGTATGATAACATAAGGAATAATTTGAGGTACCACACAAATATCTAAAGATTCTTTTCACTACATCCCAATGAACTCTACCAGGATTAGACATATATTGGAAAGAATTCCCATTGCTTGGGCAATGTCTGGTCTAGTACAAACCATATCATATATCAAATTTCCAACTACACTCTGGTAAGGAGCTCTACTCATGTTTTCCATCTCTGATGGAGATGTTGGACAATCTAAAATAGATAACTTTGTTCCAACTAAAACAGGAAGACACAATGGTCTATAAGCTTGCATATCAAACCTCTCTAAAATCGAGTTGAAATACTTACTTTGGCCAATCCATAGCTTTCTATTCACTATATCCATTTTAATTTCCATCCCAAGAATGTGTTTAGCTGCACCAAGATATTTCATTTCAAATTTAGTAGCAAGTTGAGATTTCAATTTTGAAATCACACCTTTCCCTCTACCAATAAATAACATATCATCAACATATAATGCAATAAATAGGAAACAATCACCATCAGTTTTATAATAAACACAATTATCTAATTTGGAATGCTCAAATCCCAAACTCAACACATATGTATCAAATTTATAGTACCACATCCTAGGACTCTGTTTTAGGCCATACAAAGATTTCTTCAATTTGCAAACCAATTTACTTTTACTTTTCATCATGTAGTGCTCTGGATGTGTCATATAAATATCCTCCTCCAAGTCACCATGAAGCAAAAGTAGTTTTCACATGCATTTTATCAACTTCTAAATCATAAACAACAACAATAGAAAGAAAAAATCTAATGGATGTCTGTTTTGCAATAGGAGAGATTACCTCACCATAATCAACACCCTCAACTTGAGAGTAACATTTTGCAACCAACCTTTCTTTGTATT
>VDFB02085719.1:0-58242 GCA_007258455.2 Sequoia sempervirens
CCATCCCGCCACTATCACATTGAATCCCTCAAATCCTTCTATCCTTAGGCCCATCTTAGCCACCAGTCCCTCATCAATGAAATTATGGGTGGCCCCACTATCTATTATAATTGTCACCCTTTGTCCTTGTAGGACTCCTCTAATACGGAAGGAATGATATCTAGGTGCTCTTGAAAGTGTTGCAAGAGTGCCTCCGGAATGCTCTCCCTCTACCTTCTCCTCATGCTCAACCTCATCTGTAACATCCTCAAGCTCAGCTTCTCCTACCTCCGAATCATCATCAAAAACTACCTCTATATAGTGGATTTTTCCTTTTCCCAAACACCTGTGACCCGGTACCCATGGCTCCCTACAAGTGAAACATAGTTTTTTCCTTCGTAGCTCATTATTAGATTTGTCCACCCTGCCAAGATCTTTGATTGGGCAACATTCTTATGAAATGGCTTCCTCTGCTGCCCTATTGATGCGCTCTTGGGAAAAGTTTTATTCTTCATGGTGGAATCCTCTAGGCTTAAGGCACTTTGAATGGCATCCTCCAAGGACATTGGCTCAAAAACCCTCACTAACCCGTGGAATGACTGATAATCCCTCAATGAACAAGAACATAAATCTCTTATACGTCACATTTAGGACCATAATTGCAAGTCTTTGAAAATCTATGACATAATCCTCCACTAACCCATGTTGCCTCAAGCATCTCAACTCCTTGTAAAACACCTCTAGGTCTCTTCTATCAAATCTATCTATGAGTTTTTGTGTGAAATCAGCATGTGTTGCAATAAGGTTAAACCCTTGGGTTATAAGACCATGATGCCACCACTCATAAGCATGTCACCAACCCGTGGAATGACTCTCATAATCCCTCAATGAACAAGAACATAAATCTCTTATCTGTCACATCTAGGACCATAACTGCAAGTGTTTGAAAATCTATGACATAATCCTCCACTGACCCATGTTGCCTAAAACACCTCTAGGTCTCTTCTATCAAATCTATCTATGAGTTTTTGTGTGAAATCAGCATGTGTTGCAATAAGGTTAAACCCTTGGGTTATAAGACCATGATGCCACCACTCATAAGCCATGCCCTCCAAATGTAGAATGGCAAACTTGATCGCATCATCTTCGGTCATAGGGCTGAGGGAAAAGTATGTATCTAATTTTTGAACCCAAGCTCGAGAAGTAACATTTCAAGAGCCATCAAATGTAGGAAGTGTCAATTTACATACGTTGTGTGGAAGATCTCTATTAAACTGCTGCATAGGTTGTCTCATGTCATTCCTTGATCCACTTCTTGATCTATCATTACTGTACTGTTCAAATGAAATCTCCCTTCTGGCAATTGGATCAAGTCTCATATACTCATCTACAATGGCAATGAAATCATTTGCAGCCTGTTCCTGCTCTTTTTCTTCCTGTGGTGTTTCCACTCTAGGGAAAAAGGTGGGCTGGAAAGGTCTGAGTGTTGATCCAGCTGGGTTTTTGTTGTTATTAATATGATTTCCAGCCCCAAACTGATCTGACTTACTTCCTTTAGCATTGTTTGGCGTAGATCTGCTATGAGTGACTGTGTTGGTTAAGTTTTGCATCATCTACATTAGCATTTGTGTCATTTGTTCTTGCCTTTGCAAGTATGCCTTCAAATCATCAAATTGTTCAGCCATTTTCTTCTTACCTGTGCCTCCAATTCCACTGTTGTTTCTTTGTGTGGCTGCTTCTATCTTCTTCCTCTCTCTCTAAGGCTCTCTGGTCTCTTTGACTTAACTGCATGCACAAAAATCACCCAGCAGGCTGGCAGGACTGCCTGCTCTGATACCACTATAAAATCCCTAGGTTTAAGCCTCAAGTTTCAAATTTAAAGCTCATTAATTAATCACTGTCAATGATTGCTAAACCCTAATTAATGATAATCAGAAACTAAAATTGGAAGGGATTATTAGATCTGTAACAATAACACTCAATTCTAAAGAAATCAGATCACTACCAATTAAGCAGATAACTAGCAGATCTGTAGATAATCAAATTCCTTACAATAATGTCTTTTATTATCAGGCCCTCAAAGTACAACAGTAGTATAATAAATAGGCAATGGCAAACTTCTCTTTGCAAAGAGAGTTGATACCTCCACAATGGATGAGTGAGGGTCTGTCTTGCACCTGGGTAATGCCCTTGAGTTAGGCCTGATTCAGACTAAATCAGCTACTCAGAAAATACCTTTAGTCCTGCTAGACCTTCTAATGGGCTCTAATCTAGAGACAAACGCTTGGATCTGGAGTCACTTATAACCAACTGAGAATTGAGGTGTGCAACCCTCAATGATTGGCACCCTGGAGTTGTCTTTTGCAATTGTATTGGATGGTGATAACCCCTCTGACACACTTCTGTATGGAGCTGGTTCAAATCTGTATGAAGTTGCTCTCCTTTATCATGCTGGTTTTGTATAATTTGCAATTGAATTTCCTGCTAGGTTGATCTGGGGTGACTGAGAATGCATGCGCCTCCTAATGTTGGCCAGGTCTAGCTGTGTGCTGGCAATATGGGCACCAAAAATGGTGCCTAATGATGGCCCAGCCTGAACTGTCTCCTCTCAGTGTGCCAGACTTGTATTTTTGCTCACTATGGCCTCTAGTTGCTCAAAATTTCAAGGGACTGATTCAGAATTTGCAGAATAGAATGTTTGAAATTTGTATCCACAAACTTTATACAATTTATTAGGGCAGTCATGGAGGTTGGCTTCACCCCACAAACTGCCTTTGATTGAAAGTTTATAAATCCTTTTCAGCAATCCAACTTGTTCAAAAGCTGTTCCAAAGTTGCTATTTTGGTATGAACATTGAGGATACTGACAAGGTTTAACCATAAGTTACGTAGGCGTTGGAAAAGACCACAGAATATGACTTTGTACCTGTTAATATTTTTGCTTGAAAGTCAATATCAACAACTATGGTGTTCCACTAAACTGCAAAACATAGGCACAAAGATTCAGAGGTTCACCAGCTTTAGGATGGGACCTTATTTCCTACTGCTGGTCTTCATAGCCCAGATGAGCGGTGTGTTTTTCTACTGCCATGGAATTGAGACAAATCTTTTTTAAGTTTTTCACTTATGTTGTCAATTCCAAGACCATGAAAGATCTATTTAAAGCTTGATGTTTTGGGCCATTGATCGCTTTATTTTTAATGGGATTTGCTTTTACAGTGACTGAGAAGCATAGTGAAGCCCATATTTTTTTGATTGTGGACATGTCTCCTTTATTTGAAGAAGTAGTATTTAAAATCTTTAATTCAATTAAATATAAATAAAAAGGAAAGCTCCTATGCATTTTGTCCGAAGAGATAAACACCACAAATCAAGTTATAAATTGGAAACAATTGGAGATAGCTTCTAGAAAATGCCACCAAGCTCATACCATAGTGCAACATACGTCAAAAATGATTAATGCTATTTGAAGCTCATCTGTAATGTCCCCTCCAAATTGTGGCATCTGTTGTCAGTAGATTAGCCTATTATTCTGACCCTCGTAGGCTAATGAGGTTGGTTAGAGGGTCTTTTGGGGTTTGTATCGTCGCCAACATTCAGTGGCATTCATTGATGGCTTTTGTTTGAGGCTTCCAGGACTCCGTATGCTCCACTTACTATTTATAGTAAGTCAGGAATGAATATAGAGGGACCCTTACTATTTTTAGTAAGGCATGTGGTCGTCTGGAGATTCATCAACCCAATTCAGATGGCGTGATGAGATATTATGTACTTAAGGAGTTATTAATGTTTATTTGGCTCAAATAACATTAATAAATTAAAAGGTGATATTATTAAGTTATGACTTAAACTTAATAATTGAGGGTCTAGGCGTCATGAGGAGGGGGCCAATTGAATTAAATTATTAATGGGCGCCAACTTAATGAAATATTAAAAGAATACAAAGTAATAACATTTAATGTTATTAAATGGTGCTTTTTGGGCAAAATCGGCCCTCTTGGAGAATTATTTATATCTCACTTTGGGGTTTTTGATATTCATTCTATTGAGCATTGATTTGGGTGAAATTTGTCTGAGAGGAAGAAGCCAAGGGTTTCAGCCTTCTATGAGCCATTGGAGAACGATCAATCTTCAATGTTACAGCCATTTGAGGTGGTGAGATATCCATTGAATCTGGCAATTTGGAGAGCTTCACACAGAGGTTCTACTTGAGCAGATTGGAGCAATTATTCAGAAGGTTTCAGATTGTTACTTTCTGAGATTCTTGGAGAGTTGACAGGCAACGATTTACAGTTGATTTCAAGAGCATTCATATCTATTTTCAAGAGGGGTGACTATCTTATTTCTGCCTTTTTATAACAGCAAGGGGGCGGGCTGTTTAAGGGGGCGATTGTGATTAAGGAGGGCATCATAAATCACAGAAAAATTCAAGGAGGTGCGCCCATCACAAAGGAAGCTATCCACGCAAGTTTCGAGGAAAAAGGCACATCAAATTGAGCGGATCGAATTTTCTTAAGTTTGCCTGGAGGTTGCTTTTTTTTGGCTGCAAATTGTGAACAGCAGCTGCATGCGTCTTATTTATGCCAGGTATGAATGTAATAAGTTAGTCTTTCTAGATATTGAACAAATAAATGAATATTTGAGGAGTTGATATTTATCCTAGTCATTTGTATTTCTTTATGCTTTGCATTCTGTTTCATTATATTCAAAAAATTACAAAAAAGCAGAAAACCCTCAAAAACACAAAAAAAATACACAAAACAAGAAAAGTCAAGAAAACTAGGGCACAAAGTGTTCTTACATCATCCTCTATTATTCCTGCAAGTTGTAACATTCAATCAAAATTGTGTGCAGCCTCTTCTATAACTTAAGTGGGTAAATGGTATATAGTTGGGGTTCGTGCTGGTATTTAATGCTCTAGTGTTTGGAGTTGAGCTCTATGCCTCAGCTTTATCTTCATAATTATTTAGGAAATATAGGAATAACCTTCATTAAATGACTAGATAAATGGATAATAAATGTATAGTGCTTAGAAGCAAATATCTCTCTTGGGAATATCTCTGCAAATGAAAAGAGAAAGATGCTTTCAATTTCTTGGGATAATATCATGAAATATTGGGAATCCAAAAAACATAGAGAAAAAAAAAACACAAGTCATGTTTAAATATTTAAAGTCTTCCTAATTACATAGGGAGTGAGATAGGGAAAATAAAGGAGCAGGTAGACAAGTATGCATTGCTGAAACCTACGTTGTTAATGAGTCGTATTTTGCATTCTTTGACTTGTGAAATAATCCCCTTACTTTTTTCCCCAAAAATTAGACACACAAACCAGCATCAAACCACTGATTAGCGTTAACTCCAAATGCAAATCAGCATAGAAAGTAACTCTAACCAAGAATGTTCACCAAGATCCCAATGTGGGCGAGGTGATAGCATATGGTCAGAGGATCATCAGGTATAAACTGAACTGAAATTACAATTCATCTGCTGATGCAGGCATCTACAAACAGTAGGAATACTCCACTTATTTAGTGGGTGAGATTATTACATTATTAAGGCGGCAAGCCAGCCATTCAATCCTCTCTTCCACTTATTTCTTGGGGGAAAAACAATCCACACAACCACTTATTTTGTGGGGGAAAATTTACAAACGAGAAAGATGTTTATTCTAAAACTCAACCACTCAATTGTGGGAATGTAATCAAGTATAAATTGCAGCAATAAAATGAAATAGCCGTTAGTACTACTAACTAGCTTTACAATGAATAGACATAGCTGCAAATAAGAGAGATAAGCTTTCAGAATGTTCTTTATCCATACTGGCGGTAAACCATCCAAGGGTACTTAATGTGAGAAATAAGAAATGATTGCAGCAATAAAGGACTGGAACAGTACTACTGTTTACAGTTTTACAATATAGAAAGAGAGCTACAAATTACATGAATATTACAATGTTTTCAAAGCACCAAGATACTGAATGATTCCATGATAAATATTAACAATTACTGATGAAGAAAGGACTAGAAATTCAAACTGAAACAAGTCTGATGTAAATCTACAATTCTAGAAATGAATAACTAGTAACTATAAGAATCAATTAAATGCTCATAACTTCACCAAAATACCTCCGAATGGTGTGAAATGAAGTGCAATGAACCTCTAGAGGATAGGCGCCCATGACAAGATGAAGAAACAGCCTCAAAAGTCATCCATTAATTTATGGCACAATTCCCAATGCTCTCCAAATGGTACGGCTCTTGAGAAGGGCGATTTAGCAATATAAAATCAAAGACTTGGAAATAAATTCCAATCTCTTGTGGAAGGGGTCGCCTTGGGTCTAGAAATACTTTGCAAACATACCCAAAATGATATATAATTTGCTCAAAAAGTTGTTAAAAAAAAAACACTTTCAGCTGTAGCAATATCGGCAACACCAAAACTGAGAAAATCTCCAAAATCTTCAACAATTGAGCTCTATCTGCTAGTTTGAATGAGAAGTAGCAATAAAAACCAATTAGATGTTGTCTCTCAAACACGAAATTGATTGGAATCTAGGAGGTAAGCATCCCTCGAAGAAATAATCACAATGTCATTTTGACAGCATAACTTTAGCAATTTACAATGGATGATGAAAGCTGGAGCAAAACTTCTCTTTTATAGAAAAAGAGATGACTTCTCAAATTCCCAAAACTCCTCCAAGAAAGGGATGCCAAAAGTTCCCTTTTTGAAATATATATTTTTTTTTTAATTTGAAAACTTTATTTCATCACCTTTTGGCGTCCAAACTCCAAGGCATTAAAGACTTTATGAAATATCAAATATTTCCTTTATGAAGCGTCCACCCTTTATGACCACCTTTTTAACACAACTTCAAGTCATCTCATTAGGCCAAGGGGTCAATATTAAAACATAACATTAATTGCCTTTAATTAAATGATTTCTCCAAAAATTGCTCCAAAAAGCCAGAATCAAAACCAAACAACTGCTCCAACTGAAAAGGAAACTTATTGAAGAGTTGCCAACTAGACCACTGCCAAAATTAGAACTTACTAAAAATAGTGTTGGCGTTTAAATTCGCACCTCTGGAATGCGTATTTGAAACGGACAGCTATGCACAGATAAACTGCTCTTCAAATTAGGAGGGGAAGCTCCCTCTTGTTGATGGTGTTGAAAGAAAGTAAACTAAAACTAAGTTGCCTATCTTTTTTATCAGCTTAGAGCACAAGGTTTATTAAACACAAACGCCGCAGCTGAGATTTTTGATTTTGAGAACTTCAACTACGACTAACTTAAACTAGAGACGTTTCTAACTTCTCAAGTAATAGCAGAGTAAGAGAAACTAGAAATGAACAAGGTAGATTTTCTGACAAAATACTTCAATAACCTCTCTCTCAACAAACATCTACACACTTCACTGTAAGTTGAAATCAAGATCATAAAAGTAGAACATAAATAACGGAAATCTGAGATTTTGGACCAAGGCAAAGGAGGCTCATGATTTTATTACTCAAATCTCTGGAACATAACTCACTTCTAACATGCCTGGAACAAGAAATTGCAGCTAAAGAGGCTTGCAATCTTGCTCTTACACACTAGAAACAAAAATCACACTAACTCCTTGTTGGCTAAAGAGGCTCAACAATTTGCTTATCACAACACAATTGAACAATACTTTAGTAACAAATAGAAGGCACAATAGGCTCAGCATTTTGTTCTCACTAGCACGGTTAAGAAACTAATGAGCAAAGGCTCTTATTTATAGAGAAGCAGAGGAGTAGGGAACCCTAAAATCTCCTTGCTTTCACAATCTAGGGCTTGCTCAGCAAGCAAGCTTTATTACTAAATCTAGAAAGAAGATAACATCTAAAACCCTAAGAAAGCATAAAAAGCGGGAAATGCCAACTATTACATTTTATCCTCTTTCTATCCTCAAAGAATGGATACGGTTTATTCCAAGAATAGAAAGAAAACGGGAAAGAAAGCTGCTTTAAAGCTCGATCACATCCGCTAGGAAGTTAGAGATTGTGTCCCGGTTCGGTGCATCTATGCCATCAACAGCAAAGCACCGCTTTTCTAGGATATCTTCAGCATCTGCAATAGATCTTAGGAAATCTTCGACCTCATTGGCCGCTTTCTCGAACTTTGCTGACATCACCGAAACATGACCTATCCTTCCGCCAAGTGGATTGCAACTGCGAACAACATTCTGGAACTGAGTTTGTACTTCCTCAAGCCCGACGTTCTTAGGCAATGTTTTGTGTTTCTCCTTCATCCACCTTTGTGCAATCTTCTTACTATATTTGTCTTTATGCATGTCGCATATCCTTTCACATTCACCCTTTGAGATAGTAACGCTTTCAGGCCATGGGGGAATGGAAAAACGCTTCTCGATCATATAAGGCTTTAGACTGCAAATCAATCTGCCATCTGCTGACTGGATCTCCCTAGTAGCTGGGTTGTAATGCTTAATGCAAGCGATTACGAACACAAGGCTCTGAACTGATATAGGAATTGACGCTGCTGCGAGGAGTCCAGAATGTCCTAGGTTCTTGATTGAGGCGTTGCCCGCTCTCTCCAAGGCATGTAGATCAAACACCGGCTTGATATGATGCAAGTCTGTCTCAGCGGTTTTGATGTAATCATGATAAAGAGCTGATTCGGTCTTGAAAACATTAGGAGTGTATTCCATTTCAGAAAACTTGAAGAATGACTGTAAACTCGCCTTGGTTCTGACAAGTTCTGAGCAACTTCTATTTTTAGAATGCTGATTTTCTTGCTCCAACGGACTAATTTTTTGAGAAATTTTTCTGAGATATGGGTTTTGCTCAGAGATTCGTTGCAAGACAACCTAGATCGTCCGTTTTTGAAAATTTTGAATTTTGCCTGAAAAAGCAGCAAACCCTAATTGTTGTGACCTAATTCACACCTCGCCCCATTGCAAATGGGGACCCTTGTTGTTTGCCTTTTAGGGTTTTGCTTTCGCATGCCTCGTTTTGTCTGCTCTCCGTTTGGGGGTTTTGAGTTTAATTTTGAATGGTCACCCGAGTCAAGCAAGTGATTTTTAGCCTGGATCACTGTATAAACGTCGCCATCACGCTTAGAAGGCCGGGAGGAAGATCATTGTCGTTCCAGTCAATTCCGACACCTAGTTTTTAGGGTTTCTCACCCTGAGCCCCCTATTTTTTAGGACCTATTTTTTTGGCACTTTTGGGCAATTCTGGGATCCCTATTTTTTAGGGTCTATTTTTGGAAAGTTGCTATTTTTGGAAAATTTCTATTTTTAGAAAGTTTCTATAATTGGAAAGGGCTCGAGTTTCAAAAATCCACTCAGAAGTTCGAAAAGATCAACGAAACTCTCAGAAAATCGATTCGAAAATTTTTTGAAATCATGGAGAAATTCTGGAAAATCACAGAAAAAGTTAAAAAATCTGGAAAATTTGCTCGAAAATGGTGAGAAATCTGGTAAAAATCACAGAGAAATCTGGTGAAAAGCACAGAAAATGGTGAATAAGATGATGAATTCGTCAACAAATTGGTGAAAAATCAGGAAATTCATCAAGAAATCTGGGCAATTCATGGAAAAATCTGAGAAACTCATGAGAAATCTGAACATTCATTCATGGAGAAGACTGAAGTTTGTGAGAAATTTGCCTAAGTATGGAGTTTACTCAGCATGGAGAAAGGGATGGTAATGTCAAGAAGCTTCAGCTAAGATGTCAATGGCTAAACAATCAAGCAAGTCCGCCCTTATGCAAATGGCCAAGCATTTGATCAAGTCCGCCCTCCAATGGCAAACTATAAAGTAAAGTCCGCCTTGGGTGAAAGTAGAAGTGGCAATGAAATGAAGGAACTCAGCCCAGCTAGAATGGAGATGGCATAAAAATGCATGAAGTCCGCCCTAAGCAAAGTTGATGAGTGGCAAGACATTCAAGGAAGTCCGCCTTTGTCAAAGGATAAGTGGACAAGCACAAGCCAAAGTCCGCCTTGGACAAAATATGGATGGCAAGGAAAAGATCAAAGTCCGCCTATGTATGGCAAGAGAGAAGATGAACTCCGCCTTAGCCTAGAGATTGAATGGCATGCTAAGTAATGAAGTCCGCCTTCCAAAGTGGCATCAAAAAGGGTGAAGTCCGCCCTTGGTTAAATATTAAGTGGCAACAAAGCAAGGCAAGTCCGCCTTGAACATGAAAGAAGTGGCTTAAGAAATGCCAAAGTCCGCCCTATCAATGGCAAAAGAAGTGCTAAAGTCTGCCCATGGAAAAGAGAAATTTGTCTAAGGCATAGCCAAAGAAAAAGTTGAATGGCAAAGAAATGAGTCAAATCCGCCATGCTTAGAGGTGAGAAAAAATTAAAATTCTGCCTAAGTATAAACCTTTGGAAAATGCTTGGCACTTTGAAAATTCGCCTAAGTGATGAAATAAATTTTGGCCAAATAACTTCAAATGATTAAAAATCATGGCCAAATAATGGCCAAATAATTCCGGACGAAGCAAATTTATGGCCAAATAAAATTGGACATGGCTAGATAAATTGTGGAAAAATCAAGAAAATATGGCCAAATAAAATTGGACATGGCGAAATAAATTTTGGAAAAAATAAATTGGACGATAGAGATCATGGCAAGAAAATTGGACAAAATGAAAATTCGCCTAAGGCATTGGCAGGAAAATTTCGAAAATCAAATTGCCTTGGACAAAAATAATTTGCCATAGAAACGAATGGGTTGGAAATGACACATAGAATAATTATTTTAATTATTTTAATCATTTATTTTCCAACACCCAAAAGGATAAGTCTTGAAAAATTCGAAATCGGAAAGAAAGACAAAGAGCTTTGTTGGACTGACGATGAAATTGGAAACTTTCCCGGACAGGATCGTTGAGGATAAACTTGCCACCCAAAAGCGAAATGAAAGATGAGTTTAAACTCAATTCGAAGGAAACAATGCAAATTTGCTAAAAAGATCGATCTTTTCACCTCTATAAGTGATTTCACTTCTCATTTGCACAATCATTCGATTTTTGAAGAAGGTGTGAGAAGAAACTTGTTGAGGAAATTTGCAGCAAAGTGAAAGAAATATTTTTTTTTTATCAGCTTGCATTGTGATTGCGATCACTTCTCCAAAAGTCACAGGCAGATTTACTTTGTCTACTTCCTTTTAGCATAAGACTCCATCGTTTATTTTCTTTCCAACTTGATTTTTTCACGAAGTTTAAATTGATAATTAGCTGGATTATCTTTCAAACTGATTTAAGTTTCAAATTCTGATTATTCTATCTACTTTTTTCTTGCAGATTTTTTTTTCGAAACGGTAGAGATGAAGTTCGCCAGCAAAGGTGTGCAAACACAGTCGAAAATCAAGTCCATGTGGGAGCACGTTGTGGACACCGATCTTGGCCACGTTGACCTTGAGGACTTCAGGAAAAGAATGTACGGGACTGATGGACGTCTGCCTACACCAATTGCCATGAGGATGATGCGCAATGGAATTGTCCACGCAACTGGATTTCCACCAGCAAAAGAATGTCCGGAGCTTATGGTAGAATGCGCACTACACTACAATGCACGAGACAGACAAATAGAAGCTCCTGACGGAAGAGTCCTTGCCTACTTGTCCGAGCCAGCAATCCAAGAAACTTTTGGAATTTCAGTGTACAACCGAACATCCTACCGCACCAAGCAAGATCCACTCAAGCTTTACCAGAGCCAGCAAGATCTTTGTGCGTCCAACATAAACAAGAATTGGTTACTAAAGCCCAAGCCTACTGCAGGCAAGATGCCAAAGAAATTGATCAGAACCCATTTCAAAGAGGAATATGGCGACATCATTTTGCTACTAAACAGAATTGTAGGCAATTCCCACGGTGCACCTTTCGAAAATTGGATGTACTATTTTATTGATGAGATAATCACTAGAGTCAAGATGTTCAATTGGTCCAGAATGATTAGTGATAGCCTGCACGAGCAGTTAGTCAACTTTGAGGAGACCAAAACTTTTCACATGAGCTCATACATCGTTTATTCACTTGCAAGATATTACAAGTATCCTGGCTTGACCTGCAAAGGCGTGGTTGGCAATGGCCAAGGGCAATTCAAAGCCTACGATTGTTATCCGCAGCTGCAATTGAAAGAGAAGTCTTATTTCCGACGAGCTCATGACGCCTTCTTGATGTACATCACCCGGCTTCTTCAAGGCGAAACGCACCAAAGACTCTCACATGAGGCCAAGAGCTTAATCAGTCGGTATGGATTCTGGTTCATTCAGTATCCTAAGTTCACTTATATCAGGATCCAAGGATTCTCAGGAAATCCTTACAGACTTCCCATCTATCCTACCAATAAGATGGTATTGCTGGAAGTGCTGAGTGTGAAATGCCCTGCAAATTTTCTGCTTTAAAATTGTGTATTAACCTACTTGGAATTACGTCAAACACCTGGTTTGCGATCTGACTTTATGCTGTCATAATTTTCTGCTTGTTTTGCTTGGTTTGAGGGGAGCTCGTTTGTATGCAGATTTTAGCAAGACATAAATTGTACATACAAATGATGATGATGCAAGTGTAAAGCAGAAATAATACATTTACTTTAGCACAGTTTCAAATGCCATTTCCTGAGTTTTCAATCAATAGTGTGATATGCCCAACGGACCCAGAAACAATATCAGTTTTGCACTAACTCAGAAGATGGACTCTATGGCTGACTGTTAAGACCTTACTTGTCATACAAGGGCAGAATAAGCATCTTCAGGTTTAACAGAGTAAACATCAGCACTCTAACATTCAGATTTAATAAACATATGTCCAGAAATGTAATAACAATGAACTGATATGAATAGCAACACACAATGCACTAGTATCAGTTGACTGGAACAGTATTAAGATACTAGATTCTTCAATCTGAACACCCTATGCTAGCCTGGGTGTTGCACAGCAAGGACAATAAGACTGTAACAGCAGATTAAATGACCTTTTTCTGAGTACCATAAGACTGAAAAATATGCACAGCGGTTATAGGTTACAACAAGGTGTTTAGAACACTTTCCCAGCACATTACACATCACTGACCGTGGTATTAGCAGAATGCATAGGTAGAACGTGCTTAGAATCAATCACAGCAGGTTGTAGACTTACTTCCACAACAGTTTATAATATCATAGGCCCTTATACCATCATATTGCAAGAATGTAATGCATTCAGATATGTAAATGATGACACTTACACTGATTTGCAAGCATTTGATAATGAAGCATCAATAATACTAGCACAGTGGGTACAGGAACATCTCAGACCTGGTATTTATGATGCCAATGGAGGAAATGGACTCGTTACTTTCTTCAGATTACTCAAACCCTCCAATAACTGAATGCCTCCTTCCCGTATTGCAATGCACGCCCAGCCTTCTCATGCACAGTCGACACCCTCCAGCATATATATTATGACCCACGACTTAGGAAATGGCTCTTTTAAAAGACGTCTTTCTGAATGAAGTTTGTTTCAGGCTGAAAGAAGAAATACGTCCTCAGAGTTGCCCAGAAAACACGACCAGCAACTAGAAAGGTTATTTTCAAGGATTTCTTTACAAGAAATTGCTGTATCTGGCCTTGAATGCTCCAAACGCCTCCCTTAAACCCTCTCAGCATTTACCATGACCCTCTGTGAGTGAAAATAAGGCGCCATATCTTCAGAAACGCGTTTTTCTTCAACTCGTCCATGTTCTTCAAGATTGCAACCTGAATATGCCTTGATACAAATGCTTTCCCAATGCCTAAGATTTCATGGTGAGGGGCGCCTCCCTTTTGCTCCACATTTCCAACAAAAATCAACCAATGATGGACGCCAAGCTTCAGTGAATGAATAACCCGAAAATCTGAAATGGAGTCAAACGTTGGCTGCAGTTCATCTCCAACTCCACCACATGAAATGAGATCTGAGAGTATTACGAAATCTTGCTAGGGCTGATGTCTCACAGCCGAAACAAGAAGCTAGGGTTCCAACCCACGCCAAGAAGTTCGCTATTTGCAGAGCAAAACATGATCATTCCAAAAAGTGCGAATCCTTTCCTCTATTTTTCATTTGTATTTCCTTCATGCCCTAAAGTGGCGAATTTTCTTTTAATTTGCTCACAAAACAATAAAGTGACTTTCCTTCCTTCTTTTCCAAACTATAGCAAAGTGACTTTATACATTTTAATAATTCATGAGTCACTTTAATGAATATTTTAGAAAGGTATTAATATTTCATAAGACACTTTATAATTTTTCACCCCTTCAAAATATAAGTGACTTTTACAAGGTAATATCTTAAATATTTTACCAAGTCACTTAATAACTTGATTTATCAATTATTTAATATCCCTCTTTTGAAAATAATTTAAGAGTTAGGGAATATTAAATAATTGAGTCAATTTGTCCAATTTTTTGGGGACATTACACTGAGGCAATTAGAGGCGTATCAGAATATTCAAAGGCCAAAGCAGAAGGCGGCTGTCACCTTTCCTTTTTTCATCGGCAACATGGAGGAGTCATGTCCGACGGCACAAGCAGCAGAGGTTGCTCGACTGGAGATTCAACAATATCCATTCATATCATACAAATCCAGGAACAATTTTGATCCGCTCCATCACATCAGAACTGTGGACGGAGAGAGGTACAAGCATCGAGTTGATTTAGAAGACTTCTGGGCTAACGCAGCAAATGAATACGATGTAAGAAGGAGGTTGTGGTCAAGGTTGCCATTAAGCATGATAAGGGCAACAGAGCTCTTCAAAATACCCGATCAACTACAAGATGATGGAATATACGTGCAGCCAGGTTTCAATGAGAATGAGCCACTTCCCCCTATAAGATGGTTTGAGCCTGAGATGGGTGACCTAGCAACTTTTATGCGGCCTGTTTTCAAGTATTCTCAGTGGTGGATAGATCGGCAGGTAGAAATTTTAAGACAGAGAAATGTGCAATTCACCTATGAATTGATGGGCGATACAGAGCCCTGTTCTTCAAATGCTGGTGCATCTTGTGGAGATGGACCAACAGATGCCGCCAACTCGAGAAAGAGGAAGGAAGTTGATAAATCTGCAAGACAAGACAAGGATAAAATGGTAGATGAAGGGCCTTCTCGAAAGAAGCACAAGTCCAAACCCCTTCAGTTGGCCACTTCCAGGAACACAGAAGAAATACTCGCCATGGATAGAGAATCTTTCGAAAATGCTAGGATCCCTTCTCCAGTCGAAAATGTGGAGCCAATACAAGTAGAAGATGATGATCAACCTTCTCCAGCAAGCACAGAAATCCTAGAATGAGATAATGATACAGATATTATGGATGGAGAATTCGATGAAGGAATGATTTCCGCCCTCAAAGGAATTCAAGATGACCCATCCGTCCAAGAAATTCAGGGTATGCAATTGGTCCAAGAAGTTCAAAATATGCCAGAGATTCAGGAAGAGCAGGAAGTACAGGATATACAAGACGTCCAAGATCAACAGGAGGACGGAATTGAATAGCTAACAATCCCAGAGTGGCTGAAAGAAAGGCGCCAGTAGAGGTTCCTGAGGAGGACAATGATACAGATTTTCTGGCAAGACTAGAGCAAGTTGCCCCAAGGAAGAAGGCCAAGAAGTTCTCAACCATCCAAAGGGATGAGGCTAGCAATCATATAGTACAAATTGCAGTACCTACAGCCGACAAGTTCCAAGATGAAATTGCTCCTGATGAATATGTTGTCACAACCATCGACATGCGTCCAACAACAAAAGGGCAAGAGGTCGAGGACTTGGACAATTCCGTGGCCACCATCAAGTCCAGGTTGGAAAAAGAAGTTGCCAAGAAGAAAGAATATAAAAAGGAAATTCAGCGCCTAAAAGATTACATCCAGCACTTGACCAAGCCACTAAATGAAAGTGACCAAGCAGTGCTTCCACCTCCTAATTCTTCACGAGAACCAGGTGCAAATTTTGAAGAAGAGCTGACTACGGCGAGGGAGGCTAAGGACTGGATGGCTGGAAGGAAAGAAGAGGCGTTGGTGTTTGCAGAAAAGTTGGCGCAAGTAAATGAGCAGGATTCCTTTATGCTATCACGAGTTGCAGACCTGGCGGAATCATGGAGTAGTCTCGAAGATATTCAGAGCAGGATCATCCCATGTATTCGGGAATTGAAGAGCATCTCGAAGCAAAGGCTGATTGAGGACAAGGTTATTGAAGCTGGAGCGGCATATGATTTAATGGATGGTATTATGCTCCGATCTCAAGAAGAGGAGTCCTCGAAAAGGTGAAGCAGGATGGTGGCAGAGTTGAAGAACAAGCAAAAGAAATTCAGAGTAAAATTTATGAAATGGCTGCAGATATGCTCGACAACGATGTCCGAAAGAAACACTTGAGGCCAAAGAATTTAAGAGAACAAGTACAAATAATTTTCTCCACCACCGGGCCAATCATGAAAGAAAGCTTCACCAAAGTATTCAACTTCATGGCCATCAGAAATTCTTTCTTGCTGCAGGAACCAGAATGGGCGACTATTTTTGCAGAGTGTGCCGAGAGCCTGGATTTGCTGGAGTACAACGTCAACGTGCTGCCTGACATTGCCATGGAAGAGGTCGGCTTGATCGTGTCCAAATTCGCCGAATGCAAGGCCGCACAAGTGGATAAGGATGCCACTCCAGATGTCTAGAGTTCTCTTCAGTTAACTAGTTGAGGTTTTGGAAACCCTAATTAGGGTTTAGTTCTGTTTGATCTGGGCCATTGATCATGAATCAATCTCGGCCGTTCATTGTAATTTTGAAAAACTATATAAACCCCTCCCCTCACTCTCTCATTTGGGGATATATAGAGATATAGATGATAGATTAGAGGAGATTAAGAAGTTAGAGCAGATTTAAAGAGTTAGATTGTAGAAATAAAGAGAGAGTTTTTATGAGATTGTTGTGAAAACACTACTTTGATAATGAAGTGCAAATGCATGAGGTGCCTTGAATACTTGATTGTCGAATAGTTGCATGGTCGCATATTTTCTTTCTCGCTTAGTAAATTTGAATTACAATGTATGTTAGAAGAATGATAGATTGATAACGGAGAATAGTGAAACCGAGCTCATACTTTCTTTGAGTGGATGATTTTCACTCAATGTGCAAAGTTAGACTGAGCTTTACTATGGATGCTTAACTTCTGTTTGGATAATTATTGTTCGATTTGATGGTAATTATTCATTACGTGAAAATCAGAAGCACATTCCTAGAAGATTGCACTTGCTCTACGTAGTTGTCGTTTAACGTGGTGAAGTAGAGTATTGTTTATTTGGTTTCATTTAATCCTCGTCTTCTCTTGATTTCTTAGGAATAGCATAGAACCTCTAAAACCCTTACTCTTTTTTTTTTTTACTTTTTTTATAAAATCAGAAAATCCAAAATGATACTACATTTATGTCTCCGCTTCTCCGAATAACTTGCAAAATCTTAATTGTGCCCACAGCAAATCACATCCATACCACAGAGCCTATCCACATTCATCTTAAACATTGGAATTACCATATGATCTTACTAGCAATCTTAGCATACAAGGTAGTTTTTCAAGAGAGAATAGAGCGTCTGTGACACTTTGTTCTAAAATGTTTGTTGTGTCATAAAACACGCATCAACACTAATTTCTTCAAATTTTCACCGAAAAAGCTGGCACCTGGGTTTTGTTCAGAACAAAATTAGAAATGGACCCAGTTGATTAGATTTGCAAAACCCTGATGGCTGATTGAAAAAGCAGCCAACCCTAGGTTTTGAAATTTTCTTGAAAAAGCTGTGATATGGGTTTTCTTCAGAAGACTAATTTGAGAGGACCCAGATGGTTGAAAACTGAATGCACTAAGGATTTCACTAACATGCAAAATAAAAGCACTTGCTGCAACTTGATGAAGTTCTTGAAAAATTCTTCAGAAGATTGAGACAAAATGACCCAGATGACTGAAAAATGGAATGCCTTGGCCGCCTTCTTGAAAAACTTGATCTTCTGGATGAAAAAGCTTGAAAAAGCAAGGTTTTATGCTTGCTGATTTAAAAAATCTGATGCAAAACCAGCAACTATAGATTCTTGAATCACAAAAATTCTTCAAACTTGCTGCTCCAACTTTCTCCTCTGGATGCTACCTGCAAAAATAATGAAAATTACATGAAAGAAAGGTGTTAAATAGACTTAGGGTTTTGTTTTTGCTTTGCTTTCTTTTGCTTTTATTTCCAAAACCCTAAAATCTTCTTCATTGAACTTGGACGCCTCTTTCTCCTTGCAATTTTGAAAATCTTGAAAAATTCTCTAAGGCATGAGAAGTTGGGCACCCTTCTTCACCAGGGGCGCCTACTTCACCTAGTGTTAGCCAAAATTTTGACATTTTCAACTTTTCTTCATTTTGACATCCAACTTTGCCTCTGATTTCCCGTTTACAGATTGATCTGACAGGCGAGCTGAAGGTTTCACGGCGGAGCCTGACTGATTCTGAGAAAGATGTTCTAGAGGGACCTCTGGCGAAAGACTTCATCTTGACGTCCGAATTCATGAGAGTCTTTTCCCTCCAGGGGCGCCCATTTTACCCAGAGTTAGCCATTTTCATGATCTTCAAATTTCTTCATTGACTCTTTTATAGATGATCTCGTCGAATCTGGATCTTCGGGCGTCGGATTGACTGATGGTTATGCTCATCGTGGAGCTGACGAAGAATAAGGAGGGGTCTTCTGGAAGAGATTTTGCCAAACAATGAATTTTATGCCGTCAAAAGTTTGGGCGCCCATCTTGGCTGGGGGCGCCCATGTTCACCAGACTTAGCTTATTTTCCACCTTTTTGTGTTTGCTTTTGAATCTTGGTCCTTAGCCCTCGTCAGACCCTCTGTTCGGTGCTTCATATCCGGTGACTGCGACCTCCGATCAACGTGCTGGATATCTCGTTGGAAAGCTGGATTGATTGTGAAGAGATCATGTTAGAGCTTCGTCTGCCAATTCCTCTGTTTGATACCCTAAAAACTTGGGCACCCTTCTTCACCAGGGGCGCCCAATCTTGCCAGACTTAGCCATTTTTATCTTTGACTTCCTTCAGAGCTTGAAACCTTCGTTTTGTACCTTCGACTTCGATTTGAATCTGCTGGAGATTGGACAGTCGGATGATCTGACGAAGGCAAGCGTCGTGAAGCTGGCTGAATACTTTGAGCACAAACCCTAATTGCTAGATTTGCCCCTCTAAAAAGTTGGGCACCCTTCTTCACCAGGGGCGCCCACTTCATCAACACTTAGTCAATTCTTGATAAATTTCACTTCTTTCCACTCTGGCTTAAGTTTGAATACCTCGTGTTTGGGGTCGAATTATGGATGACTGGACGATCCGTTGACTGCGTCGTTGGATTCGTTGCGAAGCTGACAGAGAATTGAGCAAGTTTGATTGGGGGGCATAAACCCTAATTTTGTCATCTGATGCCCTAAAAAGGTGGGCGCCCTTTCTTACATGGGGCGCCCATGTTTGGCAGTGTTAGAGAATTTTCATCATTTTTTATTTTCTTCCTCGTTCTTCGCGCATGTTCATCATCTTGTCTTCTGTTGAATGCTCTGAATGTTGAATCTGACACCTGGCAGCCGACTGACCTCCATTGATGACCTCGGAACTCTTGATATGCTTCTGAAAAAGCAGAATAGACCCAGTAGGGAAAAAACTGATTATTTTGAGATTCCGACTGAACCAACCTGATGTGGACATATTTTGAACCAATCAAAATCAGTTCGGGCCCTATCGGACCAAAATTCTATTTTTAGAAAGTTTTGCCAGTATCCATTTCTAAAGAAACCCAAAAAAACCCAAAACATGTTACTAATTTTAGAAAATTTCTAAAAATAGCAGTTTTCCTAAAATTTAGGGATGAAAAACTGAGATCTGGGTTTTGTAAGTTAAGCTGCTCTGAGCAGACCCAGATTGTCAGAAATTGAAAATTTTGTGTTTTGACCCCTCATGCAAGACATGTACACCCAAATTTTGACCTTTTTGACCGATTTAACAAGACCTTTACTCATTTCTTCAAAATATCTAAGTGTAACAAAAATTTTAATTTTGGGGTACAACAAATAGTAAATCCCGAGAAATGCCAAAAACCACCAAGCGAAGGAAACCCTAATTTCACTTTTGATCAACCTACAGATTTCCGAAAATGGGCTATTAGTCACAGAAGAGCGTATGGCCAAAATGGGGACATTACAACTTGTTTCATCAACTTTGGCCATCGAGTTATCAAATTTTTTTAGATTGTCGATCTTCATTTCAATCTATTCTAATGTATTTATTGAATAGTAGAAAACAGTCTTGAACTAAGTAAGAATCTATAGCTAGAGGTGTTAAATACCAGGACGTTCTTCTCCATAGGTCAACTTACGAGTGACTGTCTACCCTCTCATTCATGATAATTGCATTGCAATTAAAATCAATGTAGCACTTGATAACATACGTGCTATTAATATATGAAAATGTGCTCTTTGCAAATGGTATGTTGCAAGAGTGGGCCAAAATGTGGTCTTCAAGTACAGAGTATGATCTATATTTTAGAGTTCAAAAATGGAGACTTCAAGTAAAAGATGCGACTATGTGATAGTTTTCCTACTTAAGTAGTTAACCCCCTAGAACCATTGCCAAATTATATGTACATATAAAAATAGTTTAAAACTAGTTTGATTTATCAAACTACTGTTCTGATAGGAATCTAGTGAGTTGTATTACAGATAAAACTGCTCTTAAATGGTCGAGATTCTTGAAAATCTTTTTCTGAGTATTGTTCTTCATTCTTCCACCTGACCATTTAAACACTGTCTTATTTTTCTGCAATCAGCAAATTGAAAATTGATAAGTAATTATATGATAAAAATATGTGATTTTGATGGGTATTATCATTATACATAAATGTATTATTATGTAATTGAGTGCATTTATTGAATGATATTATCTCTTCCAATAAATTCTAGAAAGGGTTCTAGATTTGGGGAACTATCAAATAAGGAAGAAGACCCTTTGTTCCCTATGTTGATGTTGTAGCTTCGGGCTACATACTTCCGCCTTGCTTGTTGAACAATAAATTTCATATAGCCTAATGGCTATTCATATATTGCATTTATTAAAGTGAAGTGGGGCTTCACTTGGCAACATATTATATTTCTTTTGGGCCGACTCTCCTTGTAATTCGCACCATTCATTTGTAAATTCATTTCATTTGTGGCCTACCTTGTTCATGAAGAGGTGCGACCTCTCCTTCACATTGTATATATATAAGATCATTTCATTCCATCAAATCATCAAGTCAAGTTCGTCCATTCCCATCTGCAAGTGCGAATTTTCTCCTACAGCAGTTCGTGTCTTTCAAGGAGTGCGATTTACATCTGTGTGTGCATCAAGTGTGGTACTGATTATTGGCCTTGTGATTGGCCTCATTGTAAAGAGAATTGTTGCCATCATTTCAATATATAAGAGAGCTTTTGCTGCTGGGTTTTTCCCCTCAAGTTGGAGGGTTTTCCCAAGGTATATTGTTGTGTCAATCTATGTGAAATTGTTTTTATTTCTGCTTATTTAATTCTGATCTTAAAACTAACATGGTATCAAAGCAGGTTTAAGAAAGATCGTGATCAGATTTCTATAAGCAGTGTTATCTTCCATTCTTGTCATCATCTTCTTGTGTCTATCTTATCGTCGAAAATGGTGAACGGGCTCAAAATTGAAGATAGACTTGAAGGTGCTTCCAACTTCACGTCTTGGAAGTTTAGAGTATTGCTTGCATTGGAAGGAAATGAGATTGATGAGTTCGTGGAGAGCGAAGTTCCTGAACCTTCTGATGAAAATAAGAAGTCACAATGGAAGAAGAATGGCACTAAGGCGAAGAAGATTTTGGTTGATTCTGTGAAGGACCACCTTGTGCCGATTATCTCCAAGTTGAAGACAGCAAGAGAAATGTTCAAGACCTTGGAGGAAATGTATGAAATCAATAATACTAGCAGAGCTCTTGCATTGAGGCAACAGCTTCATCATGTCAAGATGGCGAAAGGAGATTCTGTCATCTCCTTCTTCATGAAGATCACCGAGTTGAGAGATCAGCTCTCTACCATTGGGCATATGGTTGATGATAAGGATTTGGTTATGTTGGCGCTTAATGGTCTTCCTCAATCTTGGGATCCATTTATCCAAGGCATCGCTTAAGGGCAGATTGCATTCAAGAAGAATCAAGATTAGCAGCAAGAGGCAATGGGCAAAGTTCTACAAATGAAGAGATTCATGTACTTGCCGCTCAATCTTCTAAGAAGAAAGGAAGAGAAGGGAAGAAAGGCAACTTCAAGAGGAACAGAGATAGAAGATCGGATGGTGCTTCTGCATCTAAGAAGAAGAAGGATCTTTCTCACATACAGTGCTTCAGATGTGACAAGTTTGGTCACTATGCAAAAGATTGTCCAACTAGACTTAAACAACATGCTTCAGTTGCGGATGTGGGCGAGATCTCTCCTCAAAAGGATTCAAGTGGTTTCCTATTCTATTCTACTTTATCAAGCAATGTTCCTACGGATAGCAACACTTGGTTAATTGATAGTGGTGCCTCCCATCACATTACTGGATTTAGAGAACATCTTTCAGATTTGGTGGAGAGAGATAGAAGTGTTCAAGTCATAATTGGAGATGATGCATGTTATTCCGTAAAAGGTGTTGGAACCTCCTCTCTTCACTTAGATTTCGGCATCTCTCTTCAGTTGAGTGATGTTCCATTTGTACCAGGCATCAAGTGGAACCTTGTCTCAATTTCAGCCTTGGAGGACAAGGGATATCAAGTTGCATTCTCTGAAGGAAAAGTTCTTGCATGGTCGAAGAACTCTAGCATCAAGTTAGCCCAAGTGATTGGTGTTCGGCAAGAATGTCTCTACAGACTTTGCACTCGTCCCCTACAGGCTTTGTTGCATGATTCATCAAATTTGTGTGAGCTCTGGCATAGAAGACTTGCTCACCTTCACTTTAGAGCACTTCCAACCATGGAGAAGATGGTCACTGGCATTCCTAAACTCAGTCAGGGGCATGAAGGTACTTGTCGAGGATGTGCTTTGGGTAAGAATACTAAAGGACCTTTTCATAGTAGTGAAAGTAGATCTAAATGCAATCTTGTTTATTCTGATTTGTGTGGTCCAATGTTTGTTGCTTCTTTGAGTGGTTTCTTGTATTATGTAATTTTCATTGATGACTACTCTAGAAAGACTTGGATTTATTTCTTAAAGACTAAAGAATCTGAGGAAGTACTTGAGAGATTCAAGGAATTTAAAGCTCAAGTAGAGAACTTGTCTGGGAAGAGGATCAAAGTTCTGAGATCTGACAACGAAGGAGAATACATCTCTGGAAGCTTTCGTAACTTTTGTGTTGAGGCAGGGATTAAAAGGAAATTTTGTGTTCCTTACAATCCACAACAAAATGGTCTAGCAGAAAGGAATAACAGATCTATTGTAGAAGCAACTAAAGCCATGATTCATGATCAAGATCTGCAAACCTTCCTTTGGGTCGAGGCATCTAGGACAGTTGTGTATGTTCAGAATGGGAGCCCTCATCGTATCTTGGAGAACATGACTCCTGAAGAAGCTTTCACAGGTGTGAAGCCTAAAGTCAGCCATTTGAGAATATTTGATTGTCCTGTGTATGTTCATATGCCTAAAGATAAAAGGACTAAATTAGAACCATTTGGCAAGAAGGGAATATTTGTGGGCTACAATGACTCTTCAAAAGCCTACAGGATTTACATTCCAGGTCAGAAACTGATAGAGATCAGCAGGGATGTTACATTTGAAGAGGATGTTGCATTCAAGAGATCTAAAGGCTCTCTCATGGAGATAGATAATGAAGACCGTGAGACTCCTCAAGACATGGAAGTTGACCATACCCTTGAGATTCAGAGGGAGTCTCTTGAACCAGAAGAAGATGGTGATCCAGTTGAGCCTTTGGGACCTACTGATGGGCCTAAAGACATTGTTATTGGTTGAAAGAGACCTCTATGGGCTAGGCAAACAATGCAGGAGGCAGAAAATTTTGCAGCCCCTAAAGGAACATTCAGAGAAAGCAAAAGACCTCAGAAGTTTTCAAGCTATGTTGTATTGATGAGTCAAATGATTGAATCTGAGCCTTCCAATGTTGAGGAAGCTTCAAGTCAACAAGTATGGAGAGATGCTATGGCTAAAGAGTATCGTTCTATCCTCAAGAACGATGTTTGGGATATAGTAACTAGACCAAAAGGAAAATTTGTTGTATCTTCTAAGTGGTTGTTCAAGATCAAGCATGCGGCTGATGGAAGCATTGAGAAGTACAAAGCTAGATTTGTGGCTAGGGGGTTCTCTCAAAAAGAGGGAATAGACTATGAAGAAACATTTGCTCCAATTGCTCGTTATACCTCCATCAGGACTATCATTGCTATTGCAACGGCTAAAGGATTGAAGTTACACCAGATGGACGTGAAGATGGCATTTCTAAATGGTGTAACTGAAGAAGAGGTATACATTGAGCAACCTAATGGATTTGAGGTTCATAGGAAGGAGTCTCATGTTTGCACATTGAAGAAGGCTTTGTATGGCCTTAAGCAGGCTCCTCGTGCTTGGTATGAGAGGATTGATCGATACCTGCTGAGCTTGGGTTTCTCCAAGAATGATGTTGATTCAAACCTATACTTCAAGGTAATTAATGGTGAGGCTTTAATCTTGGTTCTCTATGTTGATGATCTATTTCTTACTGGAGAAGAACACCTCATTATCAAATGCAAGAAGGAGTTGGCTTCTGAATTTGAAAAGAAGGATCTTAAGTACATGCATTACTTCCTTGGTCTAGAAGTATGGCAGAGGCCTAATGAGATCATTCTGAGTCAAGAGAAGTATACAATAGACATCTTGAAGAGTTTTGGTATGATGGATTGCAAATCTATGTCTACACCTATGGAAACCAATTTTCAGAAGTTAAAAGAGGCTGCATCTAGTTCAGATCTGGTGGATCCTACTATGTACAAGCAGTTGATTGGATCATTGATGTATCTAGTCAATACTAGACCAAATATTTGCTATGCAGTGAGTGCACTTAGTCAATTCATGTGTGAACCAAGGCAAATATACCTAGTTGCAGCAAAGCATATCCTCAGATACTTGCATGGCACAATTGGGTATGGCTTGAGATATTCTTCTAGTGTGGACTTGAAGCTACATGGATATTCTGATTCTGATTGGGCAGGGTGTGTTGCTGATCGGAAGAGCACCTCTGGATGTTGTTTCAGTTTGGGGTCTACGATGATCTCCTAGTGTAGCAAGAAGCAGTCTTCAGTGGCACTGAGCACCACAGAGGCTGAGTATATTGCAGCTTGTGTGGCAGCTCAAGAAGCAGTGTGGCTTCGGAAGCTCCTTGCAGGATTGTTTGTCACTTTGGACAATCATTGGAGCCGACTATCATCCATTGTGATAATCAAAGTTGTGTGAAGCTTTCTGTCAATCTAGTGTTTCATGACAAAACAAAACATGTTGAGATCAAATACCACTATATCAGAGATATGGTATTGAGGAAAGCTATCCAGTTGAAGTACATTAGCACTGATGAGCAGACGGCCGACATTCTCACCAAGCCTCTCTCCAAAGTAAAGTTTGTGTACTTTCGAGACAAGCTTGGAATTGTGGAGAATGAAGCCCTAGCTGAGAGGAAGACTCAGCTTCAATGATCTTCTGTGATTTGCTTTAATGCATTTTTCTCTATGAGAGAAATTTGAGGTGCAAGCCCTTGTTAATGCATCTTTCTCTGTGAGATAAATTTGAGGTGAAAGCCCTTGTTTCCACCCTCTAAGAGTAGCCATGGTGGATGTCATGTTGAGTGATTCCATGACAACATCACTTGTGTTTATCCACCCTCTGGAAGTAGCCATGGTGGACGTCATGATGAGATGACGACATCACGTTGAGTGATTCCGTGATGAGCACTTGTGCACATATGCTTTGCCATACATGGGAGTAGCCATGATGGATGATATCACATTGAGTGACTTCGTGATGTGTTCCTTTCCACATATGAGTGTAGCCATTGTGGATGTCATGTTGAGAGATTCCATGACTGTGTGTATCGGAAGTATTCCTCCCTAGCTAAGAGGGAGTGTTGATGTTGTAGCTTCGGGCTACATACTTCTACCTTGCTTGTTGAACAATAAATTTCATATAGCCTAACGGCTATTCATTTATTGCATTTATTAAAGTGAAGAGGCGCTTCACTTGGCAACATATTATATTTCATTTGGGTCGACTCTCCTTGTAATTCGCACCATTCATTTGTAAATTCATTTCATTTGTGGCCGACCTTGTTCATGAAGAGGTGCGACCTCTCCTTCACATTGTATATATATGAGATCATTTCATTCCATCAAATCATCAAGTCAAGTTCGTCCATTCCCATCTGCAAGTGTGAATTTTCTCCTATAGCAGTTCGTGTCTTTCAAGGAGTGCGATTTACATCTGTGTGTGCATCAAGTGTGGTGTTGATTATTGGCCTTGTGATTGGCCTCATTGTAAAGAGAATTGTTGCCATCATTTCAATATATAAGAGAGATTTTGTTGCTGGGTTTTTCCCCTCAAGTTGGAGGGTTTTCCCAGGGTATATTGCTGTGTCAATTTCTGCTTATTTAATTCTGATCCTAAAACTAACACCCTATATCAATTAGTATTGAGTGGATTTAGGAAGTTATAGTTGTATTATGGAATTATTTCCTTGGCAGACTATTCAGTAAATATTATTACCTTGAAAATTATATTATTTGAACTAATGCTAATATGGGCTTTGTCTTCTGGATATTGTTTTATCCATCTTGTAGAATATCAAGGTATCATAGTGAAATATTTGGGATATTCTATGAATGTCATTGATTTCCATGCATAAGTGCATTAATATTGTAGAATGTCAAGGTATCATAGTGAAATAATTGGGATATTCTATGAATGTCATTGATTTCCATGCATAAGTGCATTACTTTGGTTGATTTACGTCCTCTCCCATAATATGTTTACCAATGGACAAGAATATTAGATATATGATGCATGAGCATATAGGTATGTTAGCTTATTAGTGACTCGCATAGGGAATTGGATTCCATCATGCATGTTGGCCACATATTGCTAAATTCTTTGTGATGGGTCGAGCTCCTTCAATGGAGTAGCATGGAGAAGCTTCATGCTTTGTGGCAAGGTGGATATCACCTCAATAACGCTCTCTTTCTCTCCTCTCTATCTTGCAAATTCTAAGTATGATTTCATGATGTGTGAGCCTATAATCATAACAAAAATAATTTGGATGGATATTGTTGATGTTATATTCAGCTTCAGTCATATTTTTCCAGCACAGTATTTGTTCTTGATTGAATAAATTAAATTATAGCTTGAGAGCTATTTAATTTATAGAACTCATATTCTTAGTTGGCACGAGTTTTTATGTGTGCCGACCTCCTTCTCATTAGTGGCATCCAAATGAAAAGGGATTATCTTGGCCGACTTGATAAGTAAATTATTTAATTTGTAATTATTCTCCTTGTGGCCGACGTCGTTATTGAAGAGGTGCGACCTCTCCCAAGCAATGTATAAATACAAGTCCAGTTGTTCTCATTTAGATCATCAAGCAAGTTCGACATTCATTCTACATTCAAGTGCGAATTATATCTTGGGCAGATTGCGATTTTATCTAAGTGCAATTCACTTCAAGAGCAGGTCGAAATACTCTCAAGTGCAGATTTTGATATATATGTTGTGCAGATTGTAATCTGTATTTTGCATCTAGGATCGGTGCTATTACTTGGCCTTGAGTTCGGCCTTATTGTACAAGAAGAGTTGATTCTTGAATAATATATAAGTGAAATATTGTTGCTGGGTTTTTCTCCCTCAAGAGGAGGGTTTTCCCAAGGTATCTGCTGTGTTATTGTGTCTGATTTTGAATTAATTTTCTGTGCATTATATCTGATCATAAAACTAACAGATATCACCTTGATGATGCTCTCTTTCTCTCCTCTCTATTTTGCAGATTCTGAGTATGATTTCAAGATGTGTGAGTCTATAATCATAACAAAAATAATTTGGGTGGGTATCACCTTGATGATACTCTTTTTCTCTCCTTCTCTCTCTTGCAGATTCTGAGTATGATTTCACGATGTGTGATTTTGTAATCTATGTTACTGGTTCGCAGGTAGGCAACCCTAGGTCCCGATCCAATCCAACCCGGGTCTGAGGTTCGAATCTAGTCCCCTGTGGATCCAGACAGGGTCTGACCCACATCTTGTCAGTCCAGCCCTACCAAACCCAAGCTGACCTAGGGCAAATTTGAGCCCTTCACACGCCTAGGCGCGAATTTTCATTTTTTTTAACTTTTTAAATATTTGTTTGACCTTTTTTTTTACTTTAAAATATAAAATAAAGCCTCCAACCCTAATGTATGCCTACTAAAACACCTAATAGGCAAAAGCAAACTCATTTATCATTATGTGAATGAAAAACAAAACTTTTTACCTCCATTGCTGAACTTATTTTCTTGCTTGTCATTGCACGGATAGAGTTGAAGATTGATCATTGAGCGTTCAAAGTTGGTTGTTGTGCTATTCCTAAGCATTTGCAAGTGTTTGTTCGTTGCCAAGAAGATCGTAAAGGAAGATTTCTTCAAAAGAGGTAGGTTTTTTGAAGTTTTTAGGTTTTTTTTTTACCTTTTTTTTTGTTACAAATGAGCTCTCTTGTTTTGTTTTGAAGTATTTGGTTTGTTTTCGTTCTTCTAAGTAACTATAACACATGCTTAATTTTTTTAAATGAATTAAGTTATTTACTTTCAATACTTTGAATAAATGGAATGTGTTGTTTATTGAACTTGTTGCCTAGAGTATTACAATGGCAACCATTTCTAGCTCCACGAGCCAATCTCGTTTCAAAATAGACCCAAACTCTCCCCTTTGGAAATATGTTGAAATGGTACAATAACTTCCAAGTGGTGGAGGTTATGTTTGGATTTGTGGTCATTGTAAAGTCAGATATTCGAGTTCATACAATCGAGTGAAAGGCCATTTGTGCAAGATCCCTGGACTAGGCATCAAATTTTGTCTAGGTGAAGATAATAAAGGCATTCCAGAAATGCAAGTATTAGCATTTATTGAAGAGCAAGAAAAAGCAAACCAAGCAGCAGGTCATAAATCAAATCTATTGAGAAAAAGGTGTCTCAAACTTACTGATGTAAAAGGCATCGGCCGAAGGTTTATCGGGTTGACAAGTGAATTTCGGCAGGACAAAATGAGCAGTCTCCTCGACATCTTGAATAAGTGTTGCATCGAAGAGACATTACAATGTCGGAAGCTATTTTGCAGTCCCTTCGACATTCCGATGGACTGCAAGAAGGGACATCAGAGGCACAGGTCAATGTCGGGGGGAGTTGTTTTGCAATCCCTTCGACATTCTGATGAACGGCGAGAAGGGAATCTTCGAGGAGACAAGAGGATATCGGCAAGACCTAAAATTTGGTACTTTCGATATTCCAATGGAGCTATATTGAGAAGACAATACAATATCGGCGGGACCTTGAGGCTTGTACCTTCGACATTCCGATGAAAGGCAGGATCTCTTCATCGGAGGGAATGATGGATATCGACGAGACGTTGATAGTGGTCTCTTCAACATTCTGATAGGACGTTCACAAGGATGGTGTGCTCATATCAGAGAGATATCATTGTCGGCAAGACAACAATGTAAGAACCTTTGACATTCTGACAGGACTTCGACGGCAACAGAAGGTAAAGACAGTTAAGTTTGTTTGTGACTGTTCGGTCGGTATGACAATTGGAACGGTGGTTTTTCCTGTAATGCTTGAGAGGTATGTATGCAATGTCGTAGTGCATTGGAACTAAGGGAGAAGAAGAGGAGATTAGATTCAAAGGGGTTATGCTGCCAGATTTTCTCCAAATGGAACAAGATGTAAATCTCCATGTAAAGGCTTAGAGCCTACAATTGTATTGTAGCTGTGTATTTGGTTGCTGAATAGTACAATGGATCTATGCTTTTGGAGTGTGGAGTTTTTTACCTGAAAGGGTTTTCCCCACTTAAATCTTTGTGTTCATGTCTTTTGTTCCATCTTACATGTTTAATGATTCTACTTGTAGAATTTGTTTAATGCATGTTGTTGAAACTGGTTGATCTTGAAAGTTCTTAAATTGCATGAACTTTCCTCTAAGGATTAATAGTGGGAAATGAACTATGTCTAATTCTGCTTTATGGCATAGTAGTACGCACTTTTGAGGCTATCTGAAAAAACACAGTTTACCGAAGGCACCTACTGATCTCAGATGCTCATTCTAGGATGAAGCAATTTCCTTTCAATTGGTATCAGAGCTAGTGTTTTTGGTTTTGGGTATTCCTTTTGTGAAGATTTCTTAGTTTGGCAAGCTTGAAGAAATCTGAAGGAATCGGCTGAAGATTGATCCTTTGGTGAGTGGAAATTTTTTGCTTTTTCGTTTTAGTTTCAAGAGACAGCACGCAACTTCAAGAATGGTGAAGACAGAGAAAATGGAGTTGGTCATATTGAAATGATGTGATCTGAAGCTCGTAGTTGACAACGGAATAATCCTAATGCATGGGGTGGGATTTTTTGCTTTGTGGTTGTGTTGCAGCAAAGCTTTTGGGTGTCTGTGTGAGAGGCTCACTAATAATATGGAGAAGCTTGGGTTGTTTTTCAGCTATGGAGTAATGTGCTTATGCTAGGTGTTTTTTTCCTGATATTGGAAGGCATTGTTTTTGTTACCTTGGTTGCATGTAGACTATGGAGTTGATCATTGGATGATCTGGAAGCTTCTGCAATAGCTTGTCTCCCTCGGATGCATGTGCATGTTGGTGGTTGTGGAGTTGGCCTGAAATGGGCCTAAAGTTCGTGAACTACTTTTTCCTTGTATGGATGCTTTGTACTTGCATGGCTCGAATTCATGTTCCTTAGATCTGAGGGTTTAATAGATTTTCATAAAAAATCTATGGTTACGCTCATCTATGATAATCCATTATTCTGGTTTAACCATTATGGTGTTTTTTGTTTCAAACTTTTGAGTCTTTCAGATGTGAAGTAGGTGTGGATGTGCATGGGTGTTTTTCAAACACAATGGTTTTGCAGGTTTTACATGGTCAAGAAAAAACTTGTGGTTTTGTGGAGCTGTGATTAAGCTATTTTCTAGACCCTGACTTTTGGGGTGTTATTGGATGAGATAGTTGCAGTTTTGCATGCATGCTTCATGCATGGTGTGAGGAGGTGAGATGCTTTCTCTGCATGGGAGTGTTGGTACATGATTAGTCACTCAACATTTATGTGGTGATGCTTGGTGAATTCCTTGACTATGGTGCTCGAGCTACATGGACCTGTTTGGTGAATTGGATTTGTGTATGATCTAGTGCCTAAATCGTGATCTACATGACTATTTTTTTGAATCTTAGTTTTGCGGATTACTACTGCAATGATGGGTTTGCATGTTTCAATGTATTGGATCTACGAGTTATGCAGTTTTGTAGGTGTGTACAACTACAGCCTATTGATTGCAGTGGGATAACTCGGAAGTGGACTATCTATATTCACGAGGTTTGATTTTGTGTTGATGCAGACTTGTTAGCTGGCCTTGTTTGTGGTCACTTGTGCATTCGTGTAGTTGCTTTGAGATGAGAGGATGGATGATACGAGAGTACCTGGATAGTCAGTGTTGGGGACCTGTAGCATGTGTATCACGATGTCATGAATAGCTTGGATACACAACTTGGTGTAAGCTTTTGACAATGATGGTGTTTTTGCTTGGTTTGGAGATCTTGGTGCCACTTTGTAATATTGTCAAAAGGACATGTTGATGTGTGGACTTGGAGGATTTTCAGATTAGCAAATGTTTGGTCATGATGCTTGGAGAGCTCAGTTGTCACGGTTCAGTGGGAACTTTAGTAGTGACTTGGTCATGATGCTTGGAGAGCTCGGTTGTCACAGTTCAGTTGGAGCTTTAGCAATGACTATGTGCTCATCACTTGGTGATGGATGATCTTCTTTAGTGTTGCAGATGTTACTAGGAGGAGCTCTTAGATCCTGTTGCTGCATAAGGGTTCTTTCGCATTTGCATGGACACTATTTGAAGATGTGTAGCATTTCGGAGCCATGGAGGACTCTTGTGGTCTTTGGGTTGAGGTGTTGGTAATGCTTGACAAGTGATGTTGGTTTAGAGTTTGTTTGTTTTATGTCATGGTATACTCTTGATTACACATTAGAGTTTCGGCATGATACATTGCTCTTTAGACCATGTTGTGTTCACTTGGAGCATGTGATCTCCTAAGGGGGATGTTTAGATCATGATGTCATGATAAGTTACTGATTCGGACGATTGGAGCTTTGACAACAGTCTAGCGATTCTCTATGTTTTGGGTGCATTGATCATATGCTTGAGAACTTCATGATAGTGCAGTGATGCATTTGGAGTTTAGCATGAGGTGATTTGTTTGTAGGTGCTCATGGATACATGGAGAATGAGGTGAGGCTGTATTTCTCTTGAGATGAGAGAAGTGTTGTTGAGATGGTTACTCTTGATGAGATTTCAGCAGAAAGTCCGAGAAGCCTACACCTTGGTTGGACATGAGTTCAATAGAGACCTATGAGGAGATTGCTCATGGATGAGTCATGATGGCTTGCATATCTTGGAGGAGCGTTCTCATTCCCCACTCTTGGTCTACTCGGCAACTTATCACTTGAGAGGTAATGCCCATTATTTCTCTCAGGTACTTTATGCTTTCTTTCATAGACATGGATCTTGAGCTGCTTTTAGATGGTTCTGGAGGATTCATTGTGAGAGATGGATAGCATGTTTATCTTCTTGGGTTAGCATTTTCATTTATGATGATTATAGGGGATGGTAGTGGGCTGATTTCCTGAGATGGGAAATGGAGTAGTTTGATCTTCTTTGAGAAGCTTACATCCATGTAGATACATGATGCATATGTTCTATTTTATCTCTTGAGGTTGAATGGATTTAGATGTTGTTATGGCTTTTATATTGGGGTTGTGAAAGAGATCTTACTTGACACAATTGGTATTTAGATGTGTATGTAGAAGGGCATGCTACATGTTTATGATTTGTAAATTTTTCTCTTTAGTTTGGTTCTTCTTCATGCATGTTCAGATTCATATGACTTTAGATGTGAGATTTCTATGTGGAGCTATGGTGATCACTAGTTTGTGGTCATGTGTTATCACTTGGGTGATGACATGGAGGTTCTTGTATCTCTTTCTTTTGTCAAATATGGAGAACATGGGAGAGCTATGGAAGATTGTTGAGAGAGATGTTTCTTGCAGCAGTTGGTTGCAAGATTTGCAAATCATTGTGGATGATCCTTGGTACTACATGGCTACACTTTCTATGTGTTGTGATTGGTAGACTTGTTATGCCTTTGATATTTTTAGATTCGGTATTACCCATGCAATGGGAGTTCCTAGATGTGTTTGGTCTTCTTCGACTAGTTGGCACATGGAGCTTGTATTTGTAGTTGATGGGTTGGCTATATAGGTGGCATGAGTTTGTTGATATGGATACCTTCGAGGTATGGGTGATTGGATGGATTAGCACTTGCTGTGTGTGCTATTTTCAGTCGCATGGGTTGGTCAGTTGCATGGGAGCAGTCAATTTCCTGGTTGTTGTTTTAGCTAACGTTCTATCTTGTTTTTTGGAGGATGTCTTCACGGTTGTGTTCAAGTTGGGGGCTTTGAAGTTGATGTTGTTGATGCTCTTGTATAGCTTGTGAGCACAGTGGGGTGGTGGCAGTATTCTGTAGCCTTTGCTATCAATTGGATCTGATGCTTGTGTTCTTTAGACTGGAGCATATACACCATGGCTTGTTCCTTTCCTTTAGAGGATGGTTGGAACCATAGAAGCATAAATCTGCAAAAAATCCTCAAAATCGCGATTTTTAAAAAATCTGGGAGGTTGCCGATTTTTTCCCTGCAAAAATCCCGATTTTTTCAGCAATCAACGCCTATGAAAAAATCGTTGAAAATCGTCAAAAAATTGGGATTTTTCGAACAAAAAATCAGCAAAAAAAGGTGAAAAAATCGCGCGGAAAAATAAAACCTAAAAAAAACGCGTTTTTGCCTTTAAAGATGACGTATTCTCCTTTTTCAAGTGCGAATCGAGGGTTTCTCATGTCGGCGAAAATGTCTGAAGGCGGCCGTAGGTTTTTCAAGTGCGAATCTACTCTAAAATCGCAGGTTTCTCATTGACGCGAATTTCTGAAGCCATTTTTTCTGGTCACGTTTTGCTTGCTTCTCAACGTGTGTTCATTCTTTTTAAGGCATTTTTAATTACATTCATTTACATTTTTTTTTCAAATCCGATTTTTTCCCGATTTTTTCATGATTTTTTCACGATTTTCAAAAAATCCTGATTTTTTGGTTTGCCAATTTTTTCCCCAAACGATTTATGCTGCTATGGGTCACTTGGAACTACTGCCTGAGATGGTGGACATCTTGGATGCTGTTTCAGGTGTCTTGGATGAATCAGTGACTTTGAGCATTGATTGGGAGCCAGTAAGTTCTTCATCAAGTGAGAGAATGTTGAGAAAAAAGTGTCTCAAACTTACTGGTGTAAAAGGCATTGGCCAAAGGTTCATCAGGTTGACAGGTGAATTTCAATGGGACGAAATGAGCAGTCTCCTCGACATCCCGATAAGTGCTGCATCGAAGAGACATTACAATGTCGAAGGGAGTTGTTTTGCAGTCCCTTCGGCATTCTGATGGACTGCAAGAAGGGACATCGGAGGCACAGGTCAATGTCGGAGGGAGTTGTTTTGCAGTCCCTTCGACATTCCGATGAACGACGAGAAGGGAATTTTCAAGGAGACAAGAGGATATCGGCAGGACCTAAAATGTGGTCCCTTCAATATTCCAATGGAGCTGTATTGACGAGACAATACAATATCGGCGAGACCTTGAGGCTTGTCCCTTCGACATTCCGATGGAAGGCAAGATCTCTTCATCGAAGGGAATGATGGATATAGGCGAGACATTGATGATGTTCTCTTTGACATTTTGATAGGATGTTCGCGAGGTTGGTGTGCTTGTATCGGAGAGACATATCATTGTCGACAAGACAGCAATGTAAGTCCCTTCAACACTTCGATAGGACTTCGACAACAGCAGAAGGTAAAGGCGGTTAAGTTTGTTTGTGACTATTCGGTCGGTATGGAAGTTGGAACAACAGTTTTTCCTGTAACTCTTGAGAGGTATGTATGCAATGCCATAGTGCATTAGAACTGAGGGAGAAGAAGAGGAGATTGGATTCAAAGGGGTTATGCTGTCGGATTTTCTCCAGATGGAACAAGATGTAAATCTCCATGCAAAGGCTTAGAGCCTACAATTGTATTGTAGCTGTGTATTTGGTTGTTGAATAATACAGTGGATCTATGCTTTTGGAGTGTGGGGTTTTTTACCCGAAAGGGTTTTCCCCACTTAAATCTTTGTGTTCATGTATTTTGTGCCATCTTACATTTTTAATGATTATGTTTGTAGAATTTGTTTAATGCATGTTGTTGAAACTGGTTGATCTTGAAAGATCTTAAATTGCATGAACTTTCCTCTAAGGATTAATGGTGGGAAATGAACTGTCTAATTCCGCTTTATGGCATAGTAGGACGTGCTTTTGAGGCTATCTAAAGAAACACAATGTACCAAAGGCACCTACTGATTCGGATGCTCATTCTAGGATGAATCAATTTCCTTTCAAAATCATCCTTTGATAAAGAAAGGATCTTGAGGGATGAAGCCCCCTACACCGCCTTCTCATTTTCCACCTATAGAGAGTCGTCCATTTATGTCCATACTTAAAGAGCAAAATGTGGCCTCTACACATAAGAGATCAAAGGGACCGTTGGAAATTTCATTTCAGAAAGAGGCTAGAGAGATTGTCGATCAAGACATAGCGAGATGTGTCTATGCGAATGGATTGGCATTCAATGTTGTTCGCTAACCATATTGGCAAAAACTGGTGAAATTTATTAATGAAGCTCCAAAAGGGTATAAAGGCCTAGGTTTTGAGAAGGTGTATAGCAGCTTATTAGAAAAAGAGGTGAAATTTGTATAGGACTCCTTGAAGCCCATAAGGGATTCATGGATTGAAATAGGAGTGACCATCATTTCTAATGGATGGAAAGATGCAAAAAATCACCCATTGATCAATGTTATTGCAGTGTCCCCTAAAGGGGCAATGTTTGAAATGTCCCACCCCAGGTGGTCATTTGCTAATTGGATTTATGCCTTGTCAATTGTTTGTCCTCTCAAATTTTCGCTTGTTTTGATTGTTTGATGATATATAATGCCAAGAATTACAATGATATATATATTGATGCAAATAAGGAGAGAATACAGGAGATAGTTACAATATTGGCTCTAATCCGATTTATCAATTCTTTGCAAATACAACGTAATCAAATCCGATCATTAGGCCTTTGCACAACAATAATCATTGTTTGAAAATTCCAATGCTTTCATACCTAATGTCCAAGCAACATAACAGCAAGTTCTAGAATATCTACAACAGCAAACTAGAACTCCAATCAAGCCAAGGTCTAGCTCCAGGAATGAGTTTCTCCTCTCTTGAAAAGATGCCAAATGGATGCCTTCATGACAAACGTCCTAAGGAAGAAGTAATGAAGCTGACAAACTTCAATTCTGATAAATCTGATCTGCAACTAGAAACCCTTGCATTTGGATGCCTAGTATAGAATAATGGATTTCTCTCCTTTTGTTTAAATGCAGACTGACACCAATGGTTATGCCACCCCCAAAAAAGATTAATGCACACAAATCTCTTAGGCATTTCAGCCTAGAGATCAAACGCCCAGCTATAATGATTTGTACGGCCTCTAAAAGCAGTACGGCCAGGTCTATGAAGAGTACGGCCTGCTGAATGGTGGTGTAACAGCAACAATAGTGATTTGCATCTGAGCTCTCCCAATGTATTTCTGATCTGTTATCAAACCCTTGAAAAACTTCTGAGATAATCTCCTCAATTGAGCACAATGTGACTTCTGTTGTAAAGCCACCAAATAACTGCAACCTTTAGGTGATATTGCACACTTGTGGGTAGCAAAATCAAAGAGAAGCTAAACTCTCTAGGACTGAAAAATGCAGCAAAACCCCCTGGTTTCACCTCCAACACCAAGCAACCAAGTCAAGTGTTGAATAAATCTTCAATCATAATAATTCCATTTGCTTTTGATGCCTTTATATACTTTTCCTCAATTTGTACGATTTCCAAAGAGGCCCTTTTTAATCATTTAATAATATAAAACTCATTTGCTTTGCACTTTAGTGTTTTCCTCAAAGTGGGCTCCCAAATCTTCATATTAAGTTATTGACTTTATAACATTAAATAGCTTTTAAAAATAAAGTCAAATAAGTCATTTAATGTCCTCACTGTATAATTTGACTTTATCATATTAAATAATCCCCTTTTAATAAAGTCAATAAAACATTTAATGACATGCACTTTATAATAATTAATTATTATTAAAGCATTACTTTAATAATAATTAAAACTCCATAACTCCATTAATAAACCTCATAAATCAATTCCGTATGCGCCAGGAGGTAGCCCACTGAACTCACTGCTCACCAAGGTGCCTTACTAAAAATAGTAAGGTTGGCCTCTATCATCCAACAAACTTACTATAAATAGTAAACATATAAAAACGGAGCCAGAACACCCTGAATAACATCACCTCAAAATACGCCAAGGGTCTTGAGATGCTAAACGCTGCAAACTACCAACTGAAATATCAAATATCTCCAAAATAGGGCACTCTAAACACCATTATTAGCCTATGAGGACCCAATGATAGGCTAAACCTCCAACTCTAATGCTTGCTCAAAAAGGGGACATTACAATGTTTTTGAGAGCAATGGATTGTGAAGGAGAGGTGAAGGACGGTGCATTTATTGCTAACATTCTTTGTCAAGCTATTGATGAAGTGGTCCCTCGAAATGTTGTGCAAGTTATAGCAGACAATACACAAAATTGTAGGGCTGCTTGGTTATTGGTTGAGAAGCTATATTCACACAGTTTTTGGACACCTTGTGCTATCCACTCCCTCAACCTAACGCTACAAAAAATTGGCAACAAAATTGATTGGATCAAACAAGTGTATGTTGAGGTCGAAGACATCCAAATGTTCACCAACCACCATATGTCACAACGCATATTTACAACATTCTCGAAATTCAAGCTGTTGAAGGTAAATTAAATAATAAACATGTTTCACTTTAGTAATATTTTTTATTTATTTTAATTTTGTAAATTTAAATTTTATTTTATTTTGATTTTCAAACAAGATGCTAAGACCCGTTTTGCCTCCAACACAATTTATTGAGACAACTTGTGAAGGTTCGTGAGGCACTCTCTAACATGGTCATCGGCCCTAATTGGTCCATATGGAGGCAATCTAGCACTACAAGGGCAACAAAGCTTAAGCAAATGATCCTAGATGACATTTGGTGGGATCGTGTTGAGTATCTCCTCAGTTTCACTAAGACCATATTGAGCATGATCCGTTATACGAACATGGATAGATCTTGTTTAGGTGAAGTATATGATGGCATCAACTCAATGATTAAGAAGATGAAAGCCATCATCAATGCAAAAGAGCAAGATCTTGAAGAAAAGTTCTTCAAAGAGCTACACAAAATCATTGTAGAGAGATGGAACAAAATGACCACTCCGCTGCACCTTCTTGCTTTTGCATTGAGTCCAAATATTATAGTGCTCGGCTACTTTTTGTGACAACAAGAGTTGCCCCATATAGAGATTTTGAAGTGGCTCAAGGATACAAGGCAACACTTCATAAACTCTTCACTGATTGTGATCGACGTGATGTAGTGAGGGCTAAGTTCATGGGTTTTGCATGCTCTAGTGATTGTGGTCTTGATGCTCTTTGAGACAAGTACATGGTCGATGCTCATAGTTGGTGGTACTTCCATGGCCAAGCATACAAGTACCTACAACCTCTTGCAATCACAATTTTATCCCAAGTAAGTTTTATAATTTATAGTCAAAATCTTTTATCTTTTAACTTTTATCTTTTATAATTTTATTTATATTTTAATTTTTAAATTTAATTAGTTAAATTTTGTAACTCTTAACTATCTAATTCGGTCTTAATAGGTTGCTAGTTCATCTTCATCTAAGAGGAATTAGAGCACATACTCCTTCATCCACTCAATAAAGCACAATAGACTACATTCAAAAAACACAGAGGACTTGGTGTATGTGCATTCAAACTTGCGGCTCCTTACACACAAACAAAGTGCCTACAAAGGAGACACAAGGAAGTGGCATAACAAGTCAAAGCGTCTTGACTTGGATGCTTCCACAAACCACTTTGCTTCACTTGATTTTGACGATCACTATGAGCCAGCTAGTGAGCATGAGAGTGCTAGTGTCAGTGCTAGTGGTAGTGTCAGCGCCAATGCCAGTGCCACGGGCGCTATTTGTGGTTCTTCTAATTTACCACTACATACATCATCTAATATGGATGGTGATGATGATATTTTTCAAGACCCATATGATATTTCATCAATGATCACTAATGGCTGATTGTCGACACTTGACATTATTATTTTTGAACTTTAATCTATATCATGACATTCGAGTTTCACTAATATAATAATATTTGACTATGAAATTTGTGGTGTATTTTGCTATGTTATTTGACTATTAATATGGTGGTGTATTTTGAACTTAATTGCTGCTGCAAATATGTCTATATTTCTGATTTTTATATGTTTTTGTATTAACAAACCCAACCCCAAAAAAATTTTTGCCCGAACCTGCGAATCAAATCCTCGAACCCGAACCCAAACTGGTAACTTAGTTTGTAATCATAACAAAAATAATTTAAGCTTTATAGTCATGACTAAATTTTGAAATGGACTTGTGCTAATGGTAATAGTCGTAAAATCATTTTATATGTCTTGAAAAGGAAAAAAAAATGTCAAATGTTGACTTTTTGACTCCAAGTAACATTATAGATAACTATATTCATTATTTTTTGTACTTTATATTTGATTAATCGGGTAGATGTTACACTTGTAAGAAACAAGGTGTTGATTATAAGATTTGTATTGATGAAATCATGAATCATACAATAGAATATCTATGTTGACTACAAATCAATAGCTTGGATTGAGAAGAAAATTCAATGCTAGGTTTCTCAACTTAACAAAATGGGGCCAACGACTCAAAATAGGCAACTAATCTAGTTGGAAGCAAGACTTTGGTCATCAATTGTCAACATTCAACGAATGTGTCTAGTCATCAACATAAAAAAGAGGATGTTGTTGATCATAATGAGCATTCTTGCTTGACAGTAGTTAATCCCACCAACAACACATTTTTAAGGCTAACCTAGGTGTTGATGTCTAAGCCCAAGGGTAATGTAAGGAAGACCAAACAACAAAATATGATCAGTTCCAACTTCCATTATGGTTCCAATTCCTCTTCTTCAATTAAACTTGCATAAATATGTATCGCATTGGTCCTAGGGGTTTCAGCTTCCAATTCCAAGAGTTGTATCATATCATTTTACATATCTTCTCACAAATTTGTACCAAAGTGAGCAAACAATATAAATTTGTCATTAGAGGACTAATTTTTGTGTCTATGAACAAATGGAGCTTTTTCTTGTTTCCAAATTCATTGTTTATTTCTTCCTAATTATTTATGCACTACAATTACAACTCACAGACAGTAGTATAAAATGTTCTCGCCCATAACACATTGGAATATTGACATTCTGGAGTGGTGTCCCCAAAATGCTCGTAGAACCTAGATAAACAAAAAATCTACAAGCCAAAGATTGGGTGGTGTTGAGTCCCAAAACCACTACTCCACTTCCTAGAACCAAATCTCACTCACAAGTCCAGGGTTGTCGTCATGTAAGAAAAATCAGCTCATCAACAAACTGAGGGTTGACGGTCAACTTAACAAGAGTGGGTTATATCTCCTATGCTTTAAGCTCAACTTAGACTCGAGGGAGTATTCCTAGGGGTATACCTTAACAAGTATGAAATCACATCAAATGAACAATAACAAAATATGGACAGTCAAACTCAACTTGATAGCTTGGTCCCAAAGACTGTCACTAAACTAAGAACATTTGGTAGCCTCAAAACCCTTATACAATTGATATTATCGTGCAAGCATAACCCACATAAGATAGATTCATTTGAGGCTCATTGAAGATGGATCCCGAATATATCAAGAGATTATGGATGCAAAAAACTACTACTCATTGGTCAGGTGGACTAGAGACCAGTGTCTATCATTGGGCAATAGAGTAACAAGTAATAGAAAAGAAAGCAATTGAGACATAGAAGATTTGATCTAGGCACATATGCCATCAAATTACAAGCATTACACAATGAGCATACTTAGTAATCCAAACTAAACTACATGAATCCATATGTAATACATAGATGATTATTACAAGCTTGTAATATTTTAAAATGCTATCACATTATCAAATGTTCATTACAATCACATCAACAAGTGCGACAAGGGATGACCTACATAACAGTGATGATTTTCCTAAAGAAATATAAACAATGAGGAGACATTCACTGCACAATGCAAATACATTTAATCCTTCGCATGCCTCACGAATTCACTACCCTTTTGCAACTAGACGTGGCGTGGTTGAACCCTAGACTAATCCTTGCACCAATGACCACCAGCAAAACCAACCTCTCTCAAAAATGGTCAAAATCATGCCTATAACAGCAACAAGGTGTAACCCTAATCGCTGCACTATTCACATATTCAAAATGCATGGTCAAAGATCAATACCATCCAAAATGAACGTTGCAGATGGAAGGAGGAGATCATTAATTAATTTTGGTGGCTAGGTGACCATTTACCATTATTGGGAGTAGGCCAAGTGGGTGGTGCAGAAAACACGCCATTGGGCCTTCTATACTCTACAAACAAGCATTGTGGGCTCCGTTTCCTTTGTCGGTGATCTCAACCACAACAATAACCTATTAAGACTTGCTCACCCATTGGGAACCTCCGCTATGCTTGCACACTTCTCTTGTTGGCACTTTCACCTATACCAAGAACCATCAGCACTTTCAGACCCATCAAGAATTGTTGGCACTTTGGGTGGTTTTGGGAACCAATGAAAGTGTCGACACCTTCTTTTCTTCTGCATCACCTTCCTTTTCTTCCCTTCACTGGCACCTTCACATGTTCCTTTGTCGGAGGTTTGATGGGAACCGGGAATCAATGGTTCTTGGCACCTATGAAACCTCCAACCACACCTCCAACCACTTTATCCATTCTTTTGCCAGAGGGGAAACAAGTTGTCGAAGGTTCCATAGGAACCAAAAACCATTGGTTCCAAGTGCCTATGAAATCTTTGACCACTCATACTTAGCCAGTTTGCAATTCTGATTTTGCAGAACAAGTAGAAGACATGGGAAGGGAACACGCATCCAAGAGCACACTTTGACATGATGAATGGAAATTTCTCAATCAGTTATTGATGAGGGATCATACTTTATAGGCACACAAAAGGAAGGGACTCAAAAAAAAAGTGTTAATGAATGATAGCTTCGGTCAGATATGAATGACAATTGCTGTAAGCATCATCGTCATTCATACTTGATCAAAGTTTATCATTTATATTGAAATATTTCTGGAAAAACATTTAATCGAATTTATGAGCATACATATAAAATTCGAATTATATATATGATGTTATATTTTGCATTTCATTAATCGGAATTTACTTACTCATCCGCCACCTTGTAGAAGGGTATATATGACTTATACTAAACAATGATAAACGACTTTATCATAAGCCGCGCCCTAAGGGACACGTCCCATGAGTGGACGTGTCTCCACTTGTGGAGACACGTCCTCTCATGAGACGTGCCTCTTAGGGGCGGGTCTCCTCTCTTATTTATGGTGGATCCTTCTTTGATATGCAAACATAGAAATCAAATAATGTTCTGCAATCAGCACATTCAAAATAAGAAATTCAAATCTGGAAATTGAAAATCTGAACATAGAAGTTTGAGTAGTATTCTTACACTTAGAATTTTCATAAGTCCCTTAGTCTCCCAATTTGATTGAAGATTTGTTTACATTTACAAAAAGGACAATGGAAAATTGAGTCCCAACAGGTGGTATATGAAACTGCTTGTATACATCATTTTTATGCATTATGAGAATGAACAATTTAAAATTTGAACTGATTAGGATTGGTTTTGAATGCCTTCATTTATTTTTTGTTTGAAAAAGAGCCTTAGAGTGAAAGGGGAAGCCATCCATAGAACAAATTATGTTATAGATGGCATTGTTTATTCATTATGATGAGGATATACTAAACTTCAGACATACATCTACTCTATGTTTGCAGTGGAAGAGATAATATTTTCAACAATAAGAGAAAGATGCTAAGAGATATGAATAATGAAGTACTAGAAGTTAAAAGAGCAGGAAAAAGGTATTTTCAACAACCGTAATACTAATAACGGAAGCTGACCTGGAACTGTCCAATTTCAGAGATGAAAAACATCAATCTTGGAAGGGTCCTTGTAGCGTATAGCTATTATCCAGCAACTGTGTCATATGACTGTCACTGATCCAATTTCTTTGCCCATTACAGTTTATTGTACTTAATCTAACCTGAGCTCAACAAGGCCCTCCAAAATTACTCTTCCTCGCTTTGTGCTAGAATGTCCTATTTTTTCTAGTAACAAGATTTTTAGTGGTGTACCAAGATTAACATGATTGTACTTAAACTAAAACACATTCCTTTTGAACTAGAGCTGACATATCATGTCAACAGGCATCCAAGAGACTCGGAGGTACCAAATACCACTACCATCTTTTTCACACTGATGCTGTGAGATTTCTTTGAAAATTGTGCTAGGTGGTGTAATTATGTGGAGAACTGTGCTATCTCTCTTGCACTGTGTAATACAATTGCATAGTGTTGCGTTACAAGGAATTCTCCTCACCCAGGCTTTTCACACAATAGTACTCTCCGTTGCCCCGGATTTAAAACTCCGTTTGTTCTATTTCAAGGCTCACCCTAAAGTCAATTATTGAATGCGAGGCTGTACTTGAATAAGTCCTCCTACTTTATGAAGTGAAAGGAGATTAATTTCATCCTTGGACTTTTAACACCACAATCCAACCATCGCCCAGATTGGGCATTGCATTTGCTCTAGTTCCCTTGTTAAGGCAGCAATTCCTTACTAAGGTCAGAATACTGGTCCCCATGCAGTCAGGTCATTCACTAGCACATATGAAACACGGACCACAATGTCAAATCAGGAAAGCACTGAAGTTTCCACTCTCTATCACCCGGAAACTCTTTTTTCCTAAGGTTTTACATGTGAATAACAGCAATAGAATTTCTCAAATCACCCAATGCCCATATGCCAAAATAAGACATAGAATGAATTTTGTAGATTATTACAAAGAAAATTTCAGGAGAGGATACCTCGGCTCCTCTCTTCGCGGCAGCTTCAGCTCCAGCGAGAAGATCGGATGCAGACACAGTCCCAGTTGTTTTCGCCCCAATTTTAGAATATTTTTTCCCTGTTGCAATGTTCTGTTGAGCTGCCATTGCACAAATATTTCTAAATTTATAATCTGACTGCCCATTATTTTGCTTTGTCCATAACAATTCTCCACACTTAGCTCCAAAGCAATGTGAAAATGTAAGTTTAGAAGGATCGAATGCACGCGGGCATAAAGTTTTAGATGAATGGATGGGCAGTAATGGAAAAGAATTCATGGAAAGTATGAGAGATGCCATTTTCAAACAGGCATCCACGAGAATGTGAATAATGGCCTGGGTTGTAAGACGAGATTATGAATGTATTCGATTGAGAAGGGACAAATAGCCAAAGATTCTTGTGTTGAAGCTCATTTGTCTTCTACATCGTTGTATTTTTGAACCATGCTGTTGATTTCAATTTCGGGTTTTGAAGAGAGCAAAATGGTGTTATTTCTAATAACTTGGAACTAGACTTTTTTTAAGGATAAAAATCAACTATCAAGAAAACAACTATGTTGATGTTCTGTAAGATCGTATGTGCTAAATTTAACTGGGTGTGACTCACAAATGGTATGTATATGTTTTGTTCGTGTTGATTAGATAAAAGGTAGATTAATGTTGTTTATGTGGTAATGATGGCTGTAATTGTGAAGGATCCCGTGAGCTATTATTTTCATAAGGAAGAAGTACCGATGAATGGTAAGGATGTCCAACTAATGTGTGGTCTTTATGTGTAAAATGTTAAAGATCTTGCATAGTGGTTTCAAGGAGAGTATTTACATCAATGTTATCTTGTTAAAAATGACATTAAGATGAGCTCAATAGCTAGCGATACTTAGTTTTTTTTTTTGTTGAAATTTTTTTAAAGTATTAGTTTGTTTCACAAACTTGGTTATTAGGTTAGTTGGTGTTAAAGTCATTAAAGCACTCAAGCTCTTAAAATCACTTGCAAAATAAAAATATCATTTTATGAGATAAAAACGCAAGAGTATAAATTTATAATATTTGATGCAAAATATATTAAATCAAATGTGATTCTATGCAATGTCAAATGTACATATGAGACCTTACTTATATAGGCAAGGTTGAGAGATAGGACTAAATAGGACGATGACAAGTGTCTTAATCCTATGTTATGTGACAACAAGGGGATAAGATAACATAACATCACTAAGACTTCCAGAAAGATTCTTAACCCACTAAGTAAACTTAACATGTGAATATGTGTGGATAGGGCCTAACTAGGAACTAGTTAGATAATGTGTCTTGTTCACACTTCAAAATGTAAACCAAATAAGCAAAATCCTTGTTCACGCCAACACCCCACTTAAGTGCAACTTAGGGAGAACGATGAATAAATGCAAATTATACAAAGATGGGTCCCAACTACAAGGCCATGCTAGGTACCCATGTACAAATGTAATCTCTTGCAAATGGAGAAAAAAATACCCAGTGGGACAAAACTCCTCCCCAAAAGAGAGAAAAGACAAGAAAAAATCTTTAGAAGATGTGAAGGACAAAACCCCATGTGAGGAAAAATTTCCCCTATAAGAGAGAAGAGAGACCATGGAAACCTCTTTCAATGTAGAATATGTACCAATTATATATGCTTGAAACTAGATGTAGAAGATAGTTCACAATTGTCAAAAAACGTTACCCCGCTTAGGAAGCAACAAGACCAAAGGTGTATGCATGATGTCTTCACATTCTTGAAAAAATTGAGGGAAGAAAACTCAAAATGTATGAAGTCTCTAAAAATTGCTCATGTGTCTCCATGTCAATGCCAAAAGCTACCACTTTCAAAACAGACATTTTAGGCCATATTGATGAAGATGTTAATCTTCAATCTATTGGAGATGTATATAGAATTGGATCCAAAGACTCAAGTATTTCCTCAAAAGACAAAGTTGCCTCCTTTAAATGTTGCTCAAAAGTATCCACACTCGTGTCAAACTGTGATGAATGATCATGTGGAGAATGAACAAAAAGGTGTCAATGTTCCCTCGCAATAATTGAAGAAAAATAAATTCCATCAAATAGAAGATGAATGCAATCAATAGTGTCTCCCAAATTTGAAATGTGGGATTCTACAAATAAACCCACAATGTCTATCAAGTATACATCCCAAGTAGCCATATCTAGAATTGACGGTGTATATCTTATTGCACTAAATCACAAACAATCATGAATGTAGCAGTACAAGCATCATCAAGTGCAATAGTATATGGAGGAGATGGACCTCAAGAACTGGATCACGTGTGAAAAAACCCAAGTTCAAGTAGTCAAAAATCTCCTCAAAATCATGGTACACACTGGAAGCATGATTAACTATGATGAACCCTACTGGCTCAACTTAACCTCTGATGCTAAAACTGTCTTGTTTGTGTTTTTTTCAATTGTTTTGATGAATTTAAAGCAAAAATATAGAAGTGCACCAAGCAATAAATGATGATAAAACTGAATAGACAAGAAGTATGGAGTAACTGTAGCTATATTATGTATCTAGCAATTGCTACAAGTAAATCTAATACAATAAACATACCTAGAAGTCCTCAGATTAATTAAATAAGGAATATCTATACATGCCAGGCAATAAATGATGACCCTGGTGAAATGCAACGCCCACCTCCAGATAATGATTTCTCCCACATTGAAACTAGATCAGATGCCTTGAATGTGCTAAGCGTCCAAAGTGGAGACAACACAAGGCCCAAAAAGAAGGTGTTTCAACCTTTTGGTTCACACGCCCAACTAAAAGCTACATGCCTTCCAATGATGAAGTACGACCCTCTGAAGGAATTGTACGACCACTTTGTTGATGCAGGAAACTAAGGAAAGATGGCATCCTAGATGATTAAGCCCTTTCCTTTATTGAAAACTAATAAATAATGAACGGTAAATCTGATGCAGGCACAAATGGACTCTAGGATGAAGCCCTTTCATAAGCAATAATTCAGTTGGCATTTCATAGCCTCACAATTGCAAAACACTAAAGAATTCTCATTCTCCAATGGTGAAAATCCTCTGAAACCCTTGTCTCAGCACAAACTTCAAAGAAGCCAAAAAGAGTAAATGTCAAATGCTCAAAGATGAGGTTGAATTTTCTCCTTTGTCTTCTTATATCCTCAAAATGACACAAATCCCCAAAAAGCATGACTTTGTCATTTTAAATACATTTAAATGTATTCAAGTCACTTTAATATTGTTTAAATTTGTCTTTATCAACTTGGGCGTACCTTTTATGACTTAAGTGATTTAATTCTCACTTTATAATATTTAAGTGGCTTAAATTTATTATAAAGTCAAATTATGACTTTATAATATCCCCATAAGTTAATTAAATAACCATTAAAATATTAATATTTCCCTCAATTCTTAGTGTTTTGATGTGTCGTCAGAAGTTGGCAAACACTAAACTGCAAAGGCCCTGCATTGAACCCAATACTAAACTAAAGGGGTGGAAATTACAATATCCACCATTATTTGCCACTGAGACCCCCTATCCACACATATTATCCTACGAGGGTCCAAATAATAGGCTAACCCATCTACTACTGACACTGACTAGAGTGGGGACATTACAGTCTGCCCTCCCCGAATTTGCTTATCCTCAAGGAAACTCAAAGCTGGATGTTGTAAAATTCTCTCACTCTCCCAAGTAGCATCCTCTACCGGTAGATCTCTCCACTTAACCAAATATTCCCTGATAACCCACTTCCAAAGATGATGCTCTTTGGAATCCAGGATGGCCTCAGGTACTAAAATCAACTTCCCCTCATCATCCAAGGGTGGTAAGTTTGAAGAAGGAATTATATGTTGTCCCAACGCCTTCTTGAGGTGTGACACATGGAACACATTGTGCACCTTACTATCTGTCGGTAAGTCTAACTCATAAGCCACCTCGCCAACTCACCTGATAATTTTGAATAGCCCATAATAGTGTGGCTTGAGTTTCTTTGTGCCCCTCTTCCTAAGAGTGGACTGTCTATAAGGCTACAACATCAAATACACCATATCCACGATCTCAAATGATCTCTCAACCCTCCTCTAATCAACATATTGCTTTTGTTGATTATGAGCCTTCTAAATGTTCTTGCGAAGGGCTCTCATGATATCCTAGTTCTCCTATAACAGATCCCCAACACTCAGTACTTTGTAATCATTCAACAATAAATCAAGGAAACTAGGAGCATCATAGCCATACAATGCTCTGAAAAGTGTCATCTGGATAGTCATATGGTGAGTGGAATTATAGCAGTACTCACAAAGATGCAACCACTTCACCCAAGCCTTTTGCTGCTCAAAAATGTAGTTTTGCAAGTATCCCTCCACCATTTGTTGACAATCTATGTATGCCCATCAGTCTGGGGGTGGTAGCTAGTGCTTAGAGTAAGCTCTGTCCTGCATAGTTTGAATAACTCCTGCCAGAAGTGACCCATGGACCTATTGTCTCTGTCACTGACAATACTCTCTGAGGTAACCCATGCAATCTGAATACCTCACAAAAGAATAGATCTGCTACCTGTGTAGCTGAATAGGTAGTGGTGATCGGGAATAAATGTGCATACTTAGTCAACCGATCTACTACCACATAAATTTTGTCTCTCCCTTGAGCTTTCGGCAAGCCTGTAATAAAGTCCATAGACAAGCATTCCCACTTCCTCTCAGGAATAGGAAGTGGCTGAAGCAACCCAGCAGGGTAAGTATGCTCTTGTTTGTTTTGTTGACAAACAAAGCACTCCCTGACATAATGAAGAACACCATACTTGAGACCCTTCCAAGAGAATCTCTCTCGTACTTTCCTATAGGTCTTAAAGTATTTGGGATGACCAGCCATAGGTGAATCATGGAAATTCCTCAACACCTTGTTCCTCATATTTGAACCTAGGACTAAGAATATTCTCTCTTTGTAAATGATGAGGTCATTCACAAGAGAGTACATGTTGTACTGTATTGTCCCATCAATAATGCCAGAAGCCCACAGAATCTTGGCATACTCTGCTACGATCAAGTGACTCCAATCCTTTGCAATCTCTGTCGTGGAGCTCAAATGGGGACAGGAGATAAAGTGTCAGCAACAACATTTTGAGTCCCTTTGACATAGGAGATGTCAAAATCATAAGATTGTAACTTGTTGACCTATTTCTGTTGATGTTCATTCAAATCTCATTGTCCAAGGAAATGTTTCAAGCTGTTATGATCAATTTTGACACAAAAACTTACTGCCAACTAGGTACTGCCTAAACTTGGCCATTGCATGCATGATGGCCAACATTTCCTTGTCATATATATTGTAGATCCTCTCAGGACCCCTTAGCTTCCTGCTCTCGAAAGCTATCAAATGACGATCCTGCATAATCACTGCACCAATACCCTCTCCACAAGCATCACAATGAAGCTCAAAAGGTTTGGTGAAATTTGACAAAGCTAGAATTGGGCATGTAGTCATCAAGTGTTTGAACTTCTCGAAACACTCCTATGCCTGAGGTGTCCAAACAAATGCTCCCTTCTTAGTCAAATCTGTAGGTGGTGTAGCATGCCGCAAGAATCCATTAACAAACCGACATTAGAAGGTGCATAACCCCACAAATCCCCTGAGCTATGTGAAAGTCTCAGGAGTAGGCCAATCAATAATGGCATGAATCTTATCAGGATCCATGTGAACTCCATCTACGTTGATGATGTGACCCAAATATAGAAGCTCTACCATGCCCAATGCACACTTGGACTCCTTGGCGTACAAGGACTCCCTGTCAAGTATGCCCAAAATAGTATCTAGGTGAACCATGTGCTCCTCCCAAGATCTGTTGTAAACCAAAATATTATCAAACAATACCATAACATATCTCCTCAACTGAGAGTGGAAGACTGTGTTCATAGTGGACTGAAAAGTAGTTGGTGTGTTGGTTAAGCCAAAGGGCATAACCAAAAAATCATAGTGTCCACAATGACATCTAAAAGAGTCTTCTCTACATCTTGTTCTCTGACTCTGATCTAGTGATATCATGTCCTCAAGTCAATCTTAGAGAAGTAACAAGTGCCATGTAGCTCATCTATCAACTCGTCAATGCGAGGAATGGGATACCTATTCTTAATTGTCTTTTTGTTCAACATTTGGTAATCAATGCACATCTTGAGTGTACCATCTTTCTTCTTCACCAAAACAACTAATGAAGCGAAAGGAGACTTACTTGGCCTTATGTGTCCCATAGCAAGCAATTCTTTGATGGTTTTCTCAATCTCATCCTTCAAACGCTTTGGGTGTCGGTAAGGTGTAATCATGATGGGCTTGGTGCCCTCCTCCAACTCACTGATGTGCTCTATGCCTCTATTAGGAGGTCTACCATGAGGTATGTCACTGAATACCTTTGTGTGCTTTACTTTGAGCTCCTGAACATCTAGATGATAGGGTGTTTTGTGTTGCTCCTCATACGAAGGCAACATCTTACACTTTGTTGCCCACTCTACCATGTCATGTTTAATAAGCCTCTCCATTCTTCTGAGAGTGATTACCTTCAAGTTGTTGTCCTTAATGGCTTTAAGTACATGATTAGTCCCATCAACCTTGATTTCATCTCCATATCTCTAAGGTTGAGTGTAAATTCTTCAATTGCATGAAGCCACTTCATCCCAAGGACCACATCAATGCCTCCCATATTAACCACATAAAAATCTGCTTTAAACTCATAGTTATTGAGTTTCATAGGCCAATCCAGAATCATTCTCTCACATTTGAGAGTGTAACCATTAGCAACTTTTATCCTTATCCCTTCAAACTCTTGAGTTTGAATTCCACATTTTTTCACTAACCGTGAATCTATGAAGTTGTGAGTTGCACCTGTGTCAAGCAAAGATATGACTCTTTGACCAGCCAAGAGTCCACACAACCTAAAGGAGCCTTCCCTTTGCATGCTAGACATATGAGCTTCCTATAGCTCCATTTCTCCTTCAATTTCAACTTCAATTTCTGAATTTTCAGTCCCTAAATCCTCTTGATCAGCTTGTTGGTCTGATAAATCAGTCATGTTTTTACGTTCATTAAACCACTCCATATGCCTATTTTGACCCTTAGGCTTAAGAGGACAAATCATGGTTTAGATCATAAGGACCCTTGCAATAAAAAACATAGCTTCCTCCTACACAAATCATTAATTGTTTCCCTATCCAAAGGGGCTACAATTTTCTTCTTTTGATCAACATTGTCTGATTTCTTTGGATCTGATTTGTTGTTGTTATAAGATGAAGATGGTTTTGATTTGAACTTACTACGTGGAGCTGTAAGTTCCATGCTATGATCTTTCCTCATAGCTTCTTACAAGGTAGGGGGATCAAAATCCTTGATCCATCCCTTCACGGGCTCATAAAGACCCTCTACAAATAGTATGGCCAACCTCTTCTCTAAGATACATGTTGTAGACATGCAAAATTAGCATCATGCATTAGGTCCATTCATCAATTAATCAAGTTCACCTTCATCCATTCATCAGGTAAATTAAACTCATTAAGTTCATTCCTAAGGTTGTTCATTTAAAATTAAATAAATCAAACATCATCCCTTTAATTAAATAAACCAAGCTTTATTTAATTAAATCTCCAAATGCATATTCCATCCTTTTCTGATTTAAATAAATCAAATATTCAAGTCAAAAAGGTCAAACTCACCTAATCATCATTAAGCTAATCTAATCCTAATTAGCCTAACCTAACTACCCATCACATTCTCTAGATTTTGCCACTTGCACAAATAAATCAATTTATTGATTTATTAAATCCAACATTTTCCATCAACATGGCATCTTTGAGGAATATTCCCTCAAGTTTGAATTCAAAATCAAGTGGACATGTACATCCAACAAAGCAATTAATATCTCTTAAATGTCCCTTGCAAAGGTCAAACTAAGCATTAACTCTCAAATTCAAATTTGAAATTTCCCCCTCTTGGGCACATTTCCCAAATCTTGCACATCCCTCAACCTATGACATGTTGACAAGTGGCCTCTTTTCATTGGCTTTTTTTTTATCCCACATTGCTCTCTCATAAGCATTCTTTCAACTTGAGAATCTACAAATAGAGGCTTCATTCTTAATCAAATCCTCCACAACTTGCTCCACAATCACTCATGTAAAGTCACTCTCTTCAAGAGAACTGATTTTTCCCACCATCACTCCATCTTCAAAGCATTTCATCATCTAGCTTATCTATCAAGGATTGGGAAAGAGATATTTTCAACAATAGCACCAATCCACTATGATATAAAGTTTTGATTACGTTTTTATATACTTTACATTTCATTATCTTTGTTTTATTTAGTTTGCATATTTTATCATAGTCAAGTGATGTTGAATTTAAATGTGTTTCAAATGATTAGCATATATTATGTTAGGATTTTTAACCAAAATGAATATTTAGCATCCACCAACACTGTTCACCAAACTGTCCATTTGTTTCAGCTAAGCTAGATCTCTGAAGTACAACTCTGGATCTCATTTGTCAAAACGCTCAACTAATCTATTAGTGAACTCTTGATATGTAGTAATACGATCATGCCGCAAAGTAACCATTCCATAGTGCCACCAGTCATGGGCTACCCCATCCAAATGTAAAGATGAGAACTTAATGGCATCTTCTTCTGCCATAGGACGTATGGTCAAGAAAGTGTCTCACTTGCTAACCCAAGCTCTAGTTGTAACCCTACCACTACCATCAAAAGTAGAGAGTGTGAGCTTGTTGGTTGCATGTCTAAGATCATTTTTTTTGTTCCTTGGTCTCCTGTTAGTCCCGTTCCTATTGTGTTCTCTTTTTTGGGTCATAAACCTATCAAAGTTAAGGTAATCCTTAACTCTCTATGGTAAATCATCCCACTCATCATGTAGTGTCATAACGTTGTCTCCAAAGATCACGTCACCTTCCTCCTCATCCTTGTTCCCCTCTTTAGGTTCATTTCTCACAAATGTAGGGTGTGTAGGCCTGTCATAGGTGTGTGTTGGAGTTACTCTCATCCATGGGGCTCCACCAAGACTACTATCCTCTTCCTGATTCTGATTCAGTCTCCTAGGGATGGCCATTTGTTGAATGGATATAGAAAGCTACTGCAACACATTTGCTACCTATTCCTGTCTAGCTACAAGACCCCTCAAAATGTCTCTAACTTCTTTGTCCTCATTATTACCATGGTTTCTGGGTGGATCCTCTTCCCTGTCTCCCATGATTTCAAATGGTGTCTCTTCAAACTGTAACTCTAAATGTATCTCCTCAAATGGGTTTCTCTATAATCCAAGTCTCCTACATGAGTAATACTTGTTATATCCAACCTGATGAGGCTGCATATGAACTTCTAACCCTCCAGGATGGCAGGATCAGGGCTCTAATACCACTGTGATGAACCCTGCTGACTCAACTCAACCTCTAATGCTAAAACTATCTTGTTTGTATTTTTTCAATTGTTTTGATGAATTTAAAGCAAAAATATAGAAGTGGGCCAAGCAAGAAATGATGATAAAATTGAATAGACAAGAAGTATGGAGTAACTGCAACTATATTATGTATCTAGCAACTGCTACAAGTAAATCTAATACAATAAACATACCCAGAAGTCCTTAGATTAATTAAATAAGGAAGATTTTTACATGCTAGGCAAGAAATGATGAACCTGGTGAAATGCAATGCCCACCTCCAGATAATGATTTCTCCCACGCTGAAACTGGATCAAATGCCTCGAATGTCTTAGGTGTCCCAAGTGGAGACAACACAAGGCCCAAAAAGAAGGCATTTCAACCTTTTGGTTCACACGCCTAGCTAAAAGCTACACGCCTCCCAATGATGAAGTACGACCCTTTGAAGGAATTGTACAACCACTCTATTGATGCAGGAAACTAAGGAAAGATGGCATCCCAAATGATTAAGCCCTTTCCTTTATTGAAAACTAATAAATACTGAACAGTAAATCTAATGCAGGCATAAATGAACTCCAAGATGAATGCCTCTTAGAAGCAATAATTTAGCTGGTATTTCACAGCCTCACAATTGTAAAACACTAAAGAATTCTTGTTCTCCAATGGTGAAAATCCTCTAAAAACCCTTGTCTTAGCACAAAATTCAAAGAAGCTAGAAAGAGTAAATTTCAAATGCTCAAAGATGAGGTCGACTTTTCTCCTTTTCCTTCTTATATCCTCAAAATGGCATGAATCCCCAAAAAAGCATGACTTTGTCATTTTAAATACATTTAAATTTATTCAAGTCACTTTAATAATGTTTTAATTTGTCTTTATCAACTTAGGCATACCTTTTATGACTTAAGTGATTTAATTCTAACTTTATAATATGTAAGTGGCTTAAATTTATTATAAAGTCAAATTATAACTTTATAATATCCCCATAAGTTAATTAAATAACTTAACCACTAAAATATTAATATCTCCCTCAATTCTCAGTGTTTTGATGTGTCGTCAGAAGCTAGCAAACATTGAACTGCAAAGGCTCTGCACTGAACGCAATACTAAATTGAAGGGGGGAAATGATAATATCTACCATTATCTACCACTGAGACCCCCTATCCACACATATTAGCCTACAATGGTCCAAATAATAGGCTAACCCATATGCTACTAACACTGACTAGAGTGGGGACATTACATCAACAACAAAAGGATCAAAGCCATCATCAGGAATAAAATAAAAATGGTGTATAATCAAGATCCATGATCAACCATCCTAGTAGCATTGATTTCTCTACTCTCCAAGTCTCTAATCATAACCAAATAAGAAGTGAATTGCACAATCTTCCCTACTCCACTATGAGTAATCTAATAGGGGTGATCCCACAATAGTGGGTTACACTTTTTGGTCAAACTTGACCTTGAAATGAACATTTTGAACTAAATCTTCACTTTTGGACACCTATAGCTGAAGAATTTGAAGGTGATACAAACTAGTGATTTGTGACATTTTGTATGTAGATTCTAAAAATATATTTTTAAAAAAAATTGGAATCAAATCGCATTTTTTTCCATCTCCTTCGATAAATAGTTTTAAATAGTAAACACCATTTTTAAAGAGTGATGTTCACTGTGTAACACAACTTTTTTCTATGAAGGATAAAATTCTCTTCTTCTTTTTTAATTTAGATTTGTAACTACGATATCTAGCTCCTTCATTTGGCTTCATAGTGTTTTATTGAATATTTTTTCTTAATTAAGTTTTGAAGTCAAACCAATTATAATTTAGACATAGATTTACTATGTAACACAACTTTTTTTGTATGTATCAAAATTCATTTTTTTTTGTTGGATCAAGGACATCAATACCAAGAGCATAGATTTTTTTTTTATTATTATTTGGTAATCTACTATTTTTCCACATGTGCAGAATAAAGAGCTTGATTTTCGGTGAAAAACCTATATTTAATTAAACTAAAAAATACATAATAAAACCAAAATATATTAAAACTATACTTGATGGAGATCTCATTTCAAGAACTATAATCCTCCAACTGGGTTTGACAAGTTGATTCCATTTTGATCCTCAACCTAAGCCTTGAAACCCAAATTCTACATAAAATTGCAGATGGAGGGGGGCAAGGCAAAAAAGGGGGGTTCTAGCGAACACACCTTTGCTCAAACCCCTTCGATTGAAGAGGTGTTTTCTAGAACCCCCCAAAAACAACATTAACAAAAAGAAAAACCATTATTTTATTCAAAAAAATGGTCGATTAGGGGTTCGAGCAAACCCATTGTAGGAAAGGGGGTTCGCTCGAATAGGGGGTTCGAGAGAACCCATAAAGGGGTTTTCTCAAATAGGGGGGTTTGAGAGAACGGTCCATAAAGGAGTTTGCTCAAACACCCCCGTTTGAGCGAACTCCCCCCCCTCCCCCCAATTTTCTTTTGAGTACCCAAGCAATTTTTGTTCGTTAACGCAATTGTAACCCACTTATGTAGGATCACCCATAGGTGGAAAGAAGATTGTTTGAAAAATGAGGTGCATATAAAAAATTATTCAAAGTGTCCCCCCCAATATCAATAGATCCCTTCCCAATTACGTTCATGTATGTATTTTTGTCCATCAAAATAGGTGGCATAGCATAAGGCTCAAAAGAAGAGTTTATAAACTATGAAGATGTCATATGGTGAGATGCTCTTAAATCTAGAATTTATCTCCCTGATCCAAGACCTATAGAAGCACATAGAGTTGTTCCTTAATTTTTGTCTGCTAGAGAAAAAATTGCATGGCCATTTTTTCTTATTAGACTATTTTGAATAAGAAGTATTTGACTTAGACATTCTAGAAAGTAGATCAATGTAGTTCTTCTTAAGAAGATGTTTCAATTCATCACTTGATTCTTTTTATAACAAGAATGTTCTTCATGTCCAAACTTATTAAAATATGCACAAGTAGGCTTCTCCTTCTTAGATGATTTCTCTTTGGAAGAGGATTTTTATTATGCTTCATAGGTATGTGGATTTTTTTTTGATTTCTTATGTTTCTTATCATATTGTTGTGACTCTTTCAACTAATTAACCAATAAAGGCTGAGATTTTGATGGTTTTTTGAGACCCATAGAAATAAGCTTATTTTGTTCATGAATTAACATCTTAGAAAAATCTAAAAATGAAGGTGTGCTATATTGTTACACCCCGATTGTATAGCTACTACTGCATAGGGAAATGCATTGTAATGTTTGAATCTTTTAGATGAATAAAACATGTTGTTCTTGTTATCAAATGATTGTCTCATTTGTTTGATACTTCTAGTGATGTAATTTTGAATAAATGTTGCATATAAGTTATGGAATAATGTTTATTCTAACTTTTGAGATGTTTTATGTAAACTCCTTTGTTTTGAGCATATGACTTTCGTCGTCGTGTCATGATGTGCAGGAAAGAGGATCATTCCTCTAGGCAGAGGAGAGATATCACTCGGGGAGGAGATTGGTCGGGTAAATAGTAACGAGAACCATCTGAGCATAGACACACGTTCCTTAGACTGAGTAAGCTTAGTTAGATAAGTTAGTCTTGATAAGTCATCCATAGGCTTAGGAGTTTGGTTTACTTCTTTGTGCTTTGCGAGTAATGATTGTTTAATGTCAAACTTACTATACTATGACTCCTTGTATGAACAATGTGATAGATATGTGTTAAAGGTTGAGTAGGTACATATACACAAGAGTATATGTGGTTATACACGTGTATATACGTACACACTCGCCTAATATTTGTGGTGAAAATAATATTTTAACATTATTGTTTAGGAAATTTACATATATATGTATGTATGAATGTATATATCAATAATGTGATTATAATTTATGATATATACATAAATACATAAATGAATGTGTAAATATTTATATATTTATATGTTTTATAAAGTATAGAATATATGTATTAATGTTAAGTTAATATATGCATATATATAAATATATATATGTACATTACGATGGTAATGTTTGAAAAATATATATATATATATATAAATACATTAATACTTAATAAATTACATATATTATAAAATATATAAATATACAATATTAAATATTTAAAGTGAAAACATTTATAAACTCCAAAGTGAAAATATTTACAAATATTTAAATGAATAAATATTGAACTCCAAATAATAAAGTTAAAAAGAATTAAATCTTTAACATATGCAAGT
>VDFB02085721.1:0-29980 GCA_007258455.2 Sequoia sempervirens
AAATATAATTTGGTAACTACCTTTTTTTAATTTCATTACACCTTAAATATCCTCTTGATTGACCAAACGAGTTCTTTTCAATTAGAAGAGCTAGATTCATAACCTTACTCAACCATAGCAAGGATAGTACCTCTACACCACAAATGTACAATTTTTGTCACATCACATTTTTATCATTTATAAAATAATACTTGACTAATGATTATTGATTAATTTATGTTTGTAATCAACATTTTAAACTATACACTAATAATTATGACATTATGTTTGCATGGTATTACAACAATTTGATAATTAATTAGATTTGAGTAATATTCTTGATTTAAATTGATAGCTAGATTGCACATGATAACTATAAATGTTTATCATTGTGAATTGATGAATGTTTCTTAAATTATATACAATTGATAATTTAATTATTTTATGATTATGAATTTTTGATGACAACACAAATTAACTACTATCTATTGGGATGGGTTGGATGCAGGATAATGTTTTTCCTCTCATATGTTGAGGGAGAAAATTATTGAGAGGAAGGTAGGTTGAGATAATAAGGAAATTGAACCATGATAATTCAAGAACCTACAAATTGTATGAGTTTAACTATAAGATGAATGCAGTTTAGGTATGTTGATGGAACTCACCTAATTTCATCATAAGTTGTTCTTTTATTTTAGATGCACTGATGAAAATTAGTCTAAATTTTTAGTTTAGTGTGCATGGATTGATTGATGAATATCAGTTTTGAATCTAGTTCATAGCGATTTGAGGTTTAAATGAATTTTTAATGATAAAACATTTAAAATAGATTTAAAAGATTATATTAAAATAACAATATTCTAAAAATAATTTTAAATATTAATTTTGTTTCAAAGCTTGCTAGTGGTGGATGCCATGGGTGATGTCAAATTTAAATTATTCTATTTTAACCATTTAAATCCATAGTCAACAAGGGAGAATGGAGTTTTAACTGAAACCTCCATATTAAATATTTATTCATAATGGAAGACAAGAATATAATGGGGAATTATAGCTTGCAAGAGGATTAAAATGAGGCATATGCAAGAAGTATGTGCTCATTATTTCTCTTTCCATTCCTCTTTCTATTGAACATTTTCTTGCATGGGTGGAAATTGGGTGTGAAGTTTTAGCATGCATTATTCTCTTTTTTTTCAAGATTATTACTATAGTTAGCATGAGGATTGTGAGGGAGATTAGATATATGTTTAACTAAGTATGTTGTCAGTATTTTCTCTCCTTTTTTCTATATAATCAAACTTTATTCCAAAAGTTGAAATCAAAGATTTCAATCCTATTTTAGAATTTCATTTAAAAAATTATTTAAATGTTTTATGTAAGAATTGGAAAGTGTTATGATTTTTTTTATGTCATACAATTTTGTATTTAAATATGTAGTTTTGTTTTCCACCATTTTTATCTCTAAAATAAGATTCGGTGAGAATATCGTCATATGAACAACTACACTAATGCTAGGAGTTGTGCATGCTCTAAACCTTCCTTGCTGGCTACACACACACACATATACAAATAATTTCTTAATAGAAGGAGTTTGGTGTAAGTTTTACTAAATAGGTGATTACATGCATATTATTTATTTTCAAATCTTCTAAGAAACCTCTTATTTTTGCTGAATAAGTCACTCTATTGCTCTCTTATGGAGTTGGCCTATATGCATGCATATTTTTTTGTCTATTTACTTATCTAAACTAAGATGATATTATCTTTATTATTCCAATTTTTCATAATGAATTCAATTCCTAACATAGAGGCTACAATATATTTTTTTCAAAAGAATCTATAGTTGTATATTTGAAGAATTTGTCAAATAGATCGTGCACTATGTGTATCCAATGAGTTCACAACTTTGAGGTATTTTAATAGTGTCCATTCATCTACAATTATGAGGAATTACAACAAATAGTTTATGAATTATATGCGTAAATTGAGATTGCATCTTTGTTGCATTTTGATAGTACGTATTCATTTATAATTTTGAGGCATTCTAAAAAATAGTTTATGCATTATATGTACACATTGAAGTTGTGTTTCTATGAAATTATAATACATCTATACATATGATTATTTTGAACTTGCATTATATACAAGCTAAATCATCACTACATTTTTATATTGACAGTTTATTTTTACCAAAAATGTAGTATCACACTAATGTGTTATCATCACAATGTAAGTTATGAAGAATGGTTAGAGCTCCATGTTGAGGAAATATTGTCACAAGTGAAGTGGGTACATAGATATAAACTAGAGAAAGAACAAATGAGAAGCATTTTAAAATCATGGCTAGAGCAACCTTGGTCTCAAGAGTAGCATGGTTTTTTCCCACATACAATCTCAACCCATATCAAAAGGGTTAGATATAGTACACTAATTTTTAATAGCCTTTGTTATTCCCTCACTAAACCTATGAGGGTTAAATTCATTTGCATTTTTTCCCCCATAAAGATGTATTGTGATTCAATGAAAGCATAAAGAACATGACTTAAGTGCCTTCAAGGATTAAAATTTCTTCTACTGTTATATCTTTATAGATTTCTCTAACAAAGGAAATAATTGGTGGGTAGAGTTATATCACCTCATTTATAATCATTCCTAACTATCATCAATAATAGAGAAATAATGAGTGAGAAAGGAGTTTAAAGTTAGGTACAAAGTGAGATTGATGTTGGATTAGATGAAGGAGATGATGAAGATGGTGAGGAAGACCTAGTCTTTCATGTATGGTCTAGCTCATATGTGGATGATGAGGATGTGATCAATGAAAAAAATCCCTTAAATGGTATTGTGGTTGGAGATTTAGAGGACTGCATTGCATAGGTGTGGTCATGTTTTGGGATATTGACTTTGTTTGTGTCTACAACAAGGGACCTTGTGAGTGTTCTCATTAGGGGATTTTTTCTTTCCTCTATTAGGAACTCTTCTAAGCCAAGTTTGGTAGCTAACTAAAATCCGCATTGATGTTCTAGTTGGGGCTCCTAGGGTGTTAGGGACTTGTTTCTCTACTCAAATGGCTAAAGTTTCCTTAGCTACAAATGAGGTGTGTTTGTAGGATGTCTTTTGTTGCAGAATGGTTGTGGATGGTGTCACTGAGGGCCAACACCCTAAGGTGGTTGGTTATTTGGCTTTTATTACCCATATTGAGTGTGGGATTGTTGTGTCTATGACAATGAACCTTGGTAGTGCTATTGATGTTCTAGTTGGGGATCCTAGGGTGTTAGATACTTATCTCTCTACTCAAATTACTAGGGCTTCCTTAGCTATAAATGGGGAGTGTTTTTAGGATGTGTTTTGTTGTAGAATGGTTGTGGATGGTGTCACTGAGGGGAAACACCCTAAGGTGGTTGGTTCTTTAGATTTTCTTACCCCTACTGAGTGTGGGATTAAAGCTCAAGAAATGATGGAGGTTTCCCCTAATTTTGCTAGGATATGATTATGCCAAATCCTTCCCTTGAGGTCTTTCTTGGTGTTGTTCTTCCTTAGTGCAAGCTATGGGGGAGAGATTTAATCTTCAAAAATTGATATTATTAACACTCATTAAAAGATCTAGTACTTGGATTAAGAGATCACCTATTTCAAGGTTCTATGGATATCATCCCAACATTAATGTTATCAAAAGATGGGTCCTTCAAAATATGGGTGCTTTAGAAATATAATCTCAAGGGATATGATGAAGTGATTTTGAGTTGTTAATTATTTTTCCTTTTCAAAACCTAATTATTGCTCTATGATCCTCTTAAAAGGCCCTTGGTTTCTTGGTCAAAATGGTATTTGTTTTAAAAAAATGTTCTCCAAGATCTAATTTAATAATGGATAACAATTTTTTTGGTTAGGGTTAGATTACTAGGGCTACCATAGGAATATTGGGATGCAAAGATATTTTTGGGCATTGTCAATACTTTTGGGTAGTATGTTGCATTAGATGTGCTCATGGAATTCAAGAGACATTTTTTGTTTGCAAGATTTGGTATTCTTATGGATAATGATAGGGTGCTCACTTTTTAAATTATGTTATCATCTAATTTTTGGAATTGGGTGTAGTGGATTGAATTTGAAATCTCTTTTGTTGCTTGGCATTGACACTCCAAAGTGGGCCATGCCAATGTTCTTGCCTAAGAAAATAATAAACACTATCTTGATTGGTGGAAAATAGATCAATCACCATATGTTGATTATAATTTTAAACCCATTACTAAGTTTTCACAAGAGGGATGTAAGGGGATTGCTCCTAAAATTCATAGAGTTATGATGGAGACCCCCCTTCAATGAAGGTTCAAGGTGAGGCCTCGAGGTTGGGAATTGTGACAACATGTAGCCCTTTGGATCTTCCTAATTATTCCAAAAAATGGAGACTTGTGTTGAAGAATCTTAGCATTAAGGAAAATAAGGTTGTGGTTAATCAAAACTTTAGAATAATTTGGCTTCAAACTACCTTGAGTTTGGGCTAGTTTCTTGTTGGATATTGTATTATGATTTTTTAGTTATTTTTAGTTGTTGAGTGGTTGTTTTATTGTTGGTGTTTGGTGGTTTCCCTTTAAATATTTTGTTCATCTTCATTCTCATATCTTATTTCTTGTACAATGGTCTAGACTCTTTCAAAATTCAATTTTACTTTATTAAAAAATACACAAAAATAAATTAAATAAATAATAAAAGTAGAGTATCAAAGTTTAAGTTACAATTAGTTCCTACAATTCTTATAGTTTTGTTTACTGTCTCAAATTTTGGATGCATGTCCAAGAGATAAATGGTAAGTGTTAAGTAATTACTTATAGACTTTTGTCCAATGATGAAAAATGTCCTGCATTCAGCTATGATTTCCTCTGTTGTTAGGATTATGTTGATCATAGCCAAGAAGATCATTATCGTAGCCTTGGGTGGTGTTTGTAGCAACATTTTATTGATTTTTAATGAGATTTTTAGAGTACTCTTAATTTCTTTGTCAAGTTTGCAATTGCCTCTATATCTTTTGAATGGAAAAAAACTGAAAACCTAACAAAAAAAACATAACATAATGTTCATTTACTTCATCATGTATAATTCAATCTTAATATCTAAGAGATTATCACATGCAAATCACTTGGAAAAAGCAACACTGCCACCTTTTTGAATTTTTGATTTAATATAATTGTCTTTAAGGACAATTGACAAAAAAATATTTTGAGGGAGGTTTTGAGTTATGATTTTTTTGAAAGAGATTTGAATGCAAATTTGGAATGTTTCGACAAAATTGAATTAGGTTAATCAACTGGTAATTAATTAACCAATAATTACTTTAAAAAACAAAAGAATTATAAGAAACAAACAATTTATTAGGCATTACATGCTCCATAAGAATTGTCTATGGGAAAAGGAAAAATGTCATTGAAGGTTGAATCTTTAGATGCCCTTAAATACATAAGAGTTATATACTTGGGTATGTGTAGGACCATGATGGGCCAAAAAGTGGTGATATGATGGGTATGTGTAGGGTATGTGGATGACAACTTTTTTTTACCCAAAATTGATGAAACAAAAAGGGTTTTTAAAGGAGATTCTCAGCTTTCCACCAATATAAATTATTTTGTAATTTTAATTTAATAAATAATTATTATTCATTTTCCATTTGAATTATGACTAAAGTCTGATTGATAGGCTAATTGAAAAACATCTATAGCTTTCAAATGGTATCACATTTTTTTTGAATCTAAAACATGCATCACATTCTATGCTTCACATACTATAGGATTAAAAAAAAAATGAACTTCATGAAGTTTTGACGACATTATGGTGGTCAGACATACGAGTTTTATATTTTTTAAAAGTTGTAATAAAAAAATTCATAATTAATTATTTACTTGGAAAAAGCTTACAAAAAATATGCATCACGTTAGGACATGAGTCCTCTACTTATATATAAAACCATAAAATAACTATCATTTTATTGTGGCTAGGGTGAGTGGGACAAACACTTACTTTTTATTTTTCACGAAATTTAAGTACTACTACATTTGAAATTTCAAATTTTCACCAAATAGATAAAAAACCCAGTAGTTTAGAAACTACATTCAATTTTCTACATATTCTATTCTTACATATTTTTAAAATAATATAAGTAACTTATTCAAATTTTTATGTCAAGTTTCCTAACTCTAATTTTTCTAAATTTTTCGTCACTTAAGGGCCTATTTTTTCCATGATGATCCTGCACATACCCACCTATGGAGGGAAAAGCTTTAATAGTGGGTGTATGTTTATGGAGATCTTAAATTTTAATTATAAAATATCTAATTAAATTTATTAAAATTAATTTTATATAAATAAAAATTGTGAAACAAAGTGACTCAAACAACCTCAGAAAGAAAAAAATAAAAAGAAAAAAATAATCTTTTTTCGTTGGAAAAATAAAAAAATAAAGGCAAGCCGACTAAGCATGATAATAATAATGCTAATAGATGAGCTAGGTGAGCGATGGTGTGTGTGTGGAGATGCCTGATGCAGGTCCACAACTTGGTTGTAGCCTACATGCAATGATCTGCCTGTGTATGGTGGGAGTGTGGTGGTGGTGCTTGTAAAATCTATTACATTTCCATAAAGTTTTCCCCTTGTACCTCTAAGTCTCCTCCATTTTGTTTGATTAGGGTTAAAAAATTGCATGGAGGGCTTAAACCCTTACATCATAAACTCCCAAACCCTTGGTGTGCACTTTCCCATGGCCCCTACAAGTGTTTAATCTTTTCCTTATCGAGGGGTTTCAAGATTTCCTAACCTCCCAACTTTGCTTTGTCTTTGTTGTCACAGGGTTCTAAAGTTTCAGAACCTACCGACCTTGCGATATCTTAGTGTTGTCGGCAAGTCGAGGGTTTTCCTTACTTTGCAACCTCTGACATGAGGTTCTGTGGTTTGAATTTTTGGTGATTTAGCGATGGAGCAATAAGGAGTATGGAAGTGTTGTCAATGAGACTGTATGGCGTCGATGAGACCTTTGTCAATGTCTCTTCAACATGGCAATGTGGAAAGAGAATGTTAGTATTAAGGACCAAGAAAGTTGACAGCCATTGATGGTACAACTAGAGATAAAATGACAAAAAGACCGTGTGAGGAAAGCAATATTGGATGGTGGCGTGTGGTGTACATCACAAAATTACCCACATGCCTTACTAAGATTTTAGTGGGACTTGATCAAGACCTATAAAGTGCGCAAGGAATGATGGAGATTAATCCATGATGGTCAAGATCGGACCGATAATTAGTACCTCACAAGATTTTAGATTGGGACCAGGTAAGACCTATGAGGTCGTGATGAACAGTGTAGATTATCTTGTGTTGATAGGACGGTGCTTGCTAAAGAGCCTAGTGGGACCTACAGAGGCAGTTGATGCAGTAGTAGATGATGATGCAGGTTGATAGGTGGCGCTGCCCGATTTGCATGATTAGATGACTCACATCGTTGTTGTGAGTCATGCAATGATGTTTATAATGTGTCGATGTGACCTTGATTTAAAAGTGTTTAAATCCAATGGTCAGGTTTTGAAGTTGTTGATAGTGAGTGATAACCGTTGGATCCTGACATGATTAGGGTTGATCAATGGCCACAATTAAAAATGCGATATCCCAACAATTAGTTGCTCCTATTCATGGGTGTTGACTGCGTAGTTATGGTGCATCTATTTCTTAGCTACAATATTGATTCTAGATGATTGGATATCACATTCTTGCACTTCTTCCAAGGCTGAAGTGATTGCTGAGTGGCACCATTTATTTCTTGAAGTTTTAGTGGTTAGGTCTGCAATAGGGGATGTTCTTCTTGACTGTAAAGTTATGCCGGGGGATCATGGTCGGTAAAAGTGGCGATATGATGGGTATGTGTAAGAATTATGTAGTTGTGACTTTTACCCAAAATTGATGAAATGAAAAGGGTTTTTAAAGGAGATTCTCAGCTTTCCATCAATATAAATTATGCTTTGCTGAATTTAATAAATAATTATTATTCATTTTCTATTTGAATTATGACTAAAATCCTAATTGATAGGTTGATTGAAAAACATCTATAGCTTTCAAGCCATATCCCGCATTTTTTGAATCAAAACATGTCACATTCTATGCTTCATATATTATAGGATTAAAAAAATAAAATTGAAGATTTCATGAAGTTTGAGCCAAGTTAAAAGGTGGTTAGACCCGGACAATTTTTTATATTTTTTTAATTTTTTTTTTTTTTAAAAATTCATAATTAATTATTTAGTTAGAAATTATAAAAAAATATGCACCACATCCAGATATGAGTTCTCTACTTATGTTTAAAATCTTATAAAAAAATATTATCATTTTATTGTGGTTAGGGTGGTCAGACAAACACCTACTTCTTATTTTTTCCCTGAAATTTAAGTACTGTTGCATTGAAATTTAAAATTTTCACCAAATAGATTTTTTATTTTTTTAAATAAACCTAGTAGTTCAGAAACTACATTCAATTTTATAGATTCTATTCTTACATATTTTTGAAATAATATAGATGAAAACATTCAAATTTTTATGTCAAGTTGCCTAGCATTTTCTAGAATTTTTGCCACTTAAGGGCCTATTTTTCCATGATGATCCACCGCACATACCCTATGATCATGCCTTGGATTTATTGTGAAGTTGCATGCCTATTTTTAGAACACCACCTCTTCTAGAGTGTGATCAAGGTGTCAAAGGCCTTTATGGCTAGTTTTTGCTTCAATTTTGGGGGGAATTCTTACTATTTGTAATTATATCCGATTTAATCCATTCTATAAATCTGATTGAGGTAGGGTTAGGGTTTGAATTCAAAATATGAGTTATGCCTAAACTATAAAGGAAAGTTTTGTTGTTTTTGTTTTGTTCGGACTTCGACTCTCCAACCTGCGTGTTCTGGTGTAGTGTTTCCCTACTAGATTCTATTTTCTATGATTTATGTAATTCTTTGCTTTGATTCAAGTTGAGTAGGGTAAGTCCTTTGGACATAGATAATAAATTTGTAATGAGCTATGCTCTGTAATAACAACACATAACCACCATACAACATTTGTATTCTACTTCATTATATATGTTAATCTATATGTTCTCCAAATATTGTATGCATAATCTTTTGAATCAATATAATCAAGGTATGTGTGGACACTTCAAACACATTTGTTGTTTGAGTTATGTTTATGTTTTCCTATCATTCAAGGAGTGGTGTAATTTCTCAAGCATAGAGGTAACAAAGGTGATTTAGTGCAGTGTGGATAACTAAATAACATGTTAATTGTCCTTTTGTTGGTTTCTTGTTGCAAGGTAGTAGGGTTATGAGAATCCATGGTTGTCTATTGTAGGAGTTTATTTCATTCCTAACTCCATGTGGACTATGCACTAGTCAAGGAGATTCACAAAGTATGAAGCTAGGGAAGAATCAAAACTTTCAATTCAAAAAGCATTTCCTGCACTTTCTTAGTTTAGATTTGCTTTCATGTTTTCCCTTTCCACACTACCATAAGCCATTTCCAATAGTGAAGGTTGTGTGGATGATTTATCCCATTGAAGGCCTTCCACTTTTGTAGTGTGATGATATGCATTAATAAATAGGGATACCAACCTTGGTCCTACAGATCCTAAAGTGCAGAGGAGAGGCTTTCCAATAAGTCATATCCTATTCGTTGACCATTAACCTAGGGTCTTTTAGTATGAGGAGTAGCTATGCTTTAGGAGATGCTATACCATCAAGTGGAAACACTAACATACATTGTATGAAGTGGTTGAGGGATTTTTCTTGCATGGGGTGGGCTTTCTTTATGTTTTGGGGGAAATATTTTCTTGCTAGCATCATTTTTTCTTTGAGTTTTTCTACTGCTTGCTTTTGGTATTTGGTGTTAGGGTTTTTTGGGGGGTTGAAGAAGGATTTCTTGTCGTTGTATCCATCGCCTATTTTTCCTATTGTCTCCTTTATGGATTTGGTTGTGTGTGGGAGGAATTGGTTTCATCCTGGTAAGGTGTTGTATGCGTCCATGGGAAAGCTAGATTTGGCCTCTTCTCCACTTGGAGGAGGTTCAATTTTTTAAAACATGGCTAATCCTAGTGAGTGATCATCAAGGAATGGTTCCTTTAGATTGTAACAAGAGAATGGGTGTTTGGAGAGATTTAAAAATCGCTTGGTCTTGGTAATTGAAAAATAATTAGTAGCTGAGGATGTGGATTATTATAGCAACCATGTGTTGATTTGAAAGTTCATAGGGATGAGGATGTCACTCCCATTTCTAGAGTCTTGGATTCACAAGACATGGAGCCCTGAGGGTGACATTGATATAATGTTGGAAACCAACAAATTTTTTATGGTGGATTTTTCAGGTGTCATTGATAGGAATAGGGATTTTGAAGGTGGGACTTACTTCTACAATTAGGTGGGTCTCTTAATTAAATTATCACATAAAATATTTAACTCTGAAGAGGAGCTCCCTTCTAGGGTCTCAGTTTGGATTTGTTTCCCTCATCTCCCTTTGGAATGTTGGATAAGTGATATGTTTCAAATGATTTCTCTTTTTCTTGGAAATCCTATCGGTGCTTTTTAACAAACATTGAATAAAAAAATACTTTTTTTTCCTGAGTGTGCATTGAAATTGAATTGAATAAGTTATTGTTGAATTCTGTAGATATTAGCATTAAATCATATTCTTGATCAAAATAGTTGGACTATGAGGCACTATCTTTCTAGTGCCAACTATGCCATGGATATGGTCACCTTTATTGAAAGTGTCCCCAAGTTGTTCATGCTTCTAGTTTGGGTAATGTTCCTTCTCATTTAACCCTAAATATGGAAAAAGGTAAGGCTCCCATGTAGAGGGTGGTGGCGGATATGGAGGGTTTTATTATAGTTAAGCCTCATAATAGGGGTATATGTCAAAAGAGAACCCTTAGAGATAGGAAAGAAAGGGAGACCTTTAATAAGTTTTATGCCTTAAAGGATTTGGTTCAGGAAGAGGGTGTCCCATTGGACCTACAGGTGGTAGAAGGCTCTTCAATTGAGAAGCACCTTGGAAATCAACCAATTGTTCCTTCCAACTCTACCTAGGTCTTGGATTAGGAGGCTTAGATGGATACAAATCTGCCTCCCTTTTCCCCTGATAAGGGGGTGGGGCTTGTTTGTTGTTAGAGGTTTTAAGGGTTCTATTATGATTGGTTTTGGACTCATTTTTGAGAAGGGTGTTGCTGACCTAGGTAAAAGTAAGTCATGTTCTTCTATTTTGGGCCTGCGATAAAATCCCTCTAAAAAGGGGGATCTTGAGAAGCCTCTTAAGGTTGGTAGAAAGAAGGACGGTCGAGAAAAGGTAAAGTTAATTGGTGAGATGTTGGTGGAGTGTAGGTCAGTGAGGACCATTGATTCTCATTTCTCCCAACCTTATAGTTGATAAATTGCTATATTGGAATATAAGGGGTATGAATAACATCCCTAGAAAAAGACTATTGGTGAGTTGATTTGAGTTCACTCTCATGTTTTGGTTTTCCTTTAGGAGACAAAGTTGTCTATTGAAAGTATGTTGAATTTTGCTTCTAATATCTGGAGTAGAGGTAAGTTCCAATGTGTGGGAGCCCATGGTAGCTCTGGTGGGGTTGCTTGTTTATGGGATCCATGTAGAGTTAGCCCAATTTGGAGGCTCTCTTGCAAGTATTCTATTTCTCTAGCTACTTCCAGTCTGGAATAGGGTGAGTGAATTATTCTTTCTAACATATATGCTCTTAATGATCTTCTTCGTAGGACCGAATTGTGGTCTCATGTTAAATACATACGTTCTTTAGATCCTTTTCTTCCTTAGATTTTAGCAAGGGATTTTAATGCCATCTCTTCTCTTGAGGAGAAGTGGGGTGGTATTTCCTAAATAGATCCCTCCTTGAAACTCCTAAGGGACAACATTTCACTTTTGAATTTGGTCGATATCAAGCCCTCTAATGGTATGTTTACTTGGAAAAATAGGAGAAATGGGGAAGCTGCTATTTCTGAAAGGCTGGATAGTTCTTGGTGTCTTGCTTTTAGGTAGGTGACAATTGGATGAATAGCTTTGAGATTTTGGATTGGTGGGGATCGGATCATAGGTCGATGAAATTATCAGCACACTTTTCTCATTATTTTAAAAATTAATCTTTTAGATTTTAGCTCATGTGGTTTTGAGATGCATCACTTCATGATCTTGTTCCTAGCTAGTGGAGTTTTGGGAAGCTAGCTCATGTCACTACAATGTATCCCTTCTCCAAGAGGCTACAACATGTTAAATATATGTTGAAGCATTGGAATAGGCACCATTTTGGTAATGTCTTTTAGGCTAGCTGTTCATATCAAGCTCACTTGGATTCCATTACTTGATAAATTCAAGATTATGTCCTTACTGAGGATAATGGTAAGTTGGAAGCTACATTTGTGAAGTAAGTTGAGGAATGGGAGTTATGGTCTGAGGAAATTTTTTGGAAGAAAAACTCTCGCATTGATTAGCTCCAGGAAGGTGATAGGAATACTTTCTTTTTTCACAACTTTGTTAAGGATAGATGTCATTGTAATATCATCTCTTTCCTTAGGTCATCTAAGTGGGTTCAATTATCTTCCTTTGATGAGATCTCAAAAGAGTGTGTTCACTTCTTTTCTAATTTTTTTTCTAAGGATTCCCCTCTTATCAATGAGGATGGAGCATTAATATTGGCCTCTATCTTGCCTTTGGTAACCAATGAAATGAATGAATCTTTGCTCAAAAATATATCCTTGAAGGAACAAGAGGGCATTGTACTTCAAATGAAGAAGGGAAAAACTCCTCCAGGTCTGATGGGTTTCCATTTGAGTTCTTCTTTAAGGAGTTTTGGGATGTTATCCAGCTTGAACTTCTCGAGGTTTTCTAGGAATCTCAAAAGAATAAAAAAATGTTAAGAGCCATGAATGTCACGTTTCTTGCTCTTATTCCAAAAAGGGATGAAGAGAATTCTTGGGATCTTTTTAGACCAATTTACCTATGTAATTTTGTGTCCAAGATAATTAGAAAGTTGATTGCAGAGCATCTAAATTTGTGGTTAAGTAGGTTAATTTCCAAGGAGTAGGGTGGATTTGTTTCTAGGAGGAATATTCTTGATTGGATCATTATTACAGTTGAAACAATTCATTCTATGGCCTCCTCCAAAGAGAAGACCATGATCATTAAACTATACATGGCCAAGGCTTATGACCATGTTAAATGGGACATCCTATTCAAGATTCTGAGGGATTTTGGGTTGGCAGTGCCTAGATTGAGTGGGTTATGAGTTGCATTATCTCTTCTTCTTTCTTTGTGCTTGTTAATGGTGAGCCTTTTCAACTTTTTGGAGCATCTAGGGGCCTTTGGCAAGGTGATCCTTTGTTCCCTTATTTATTTTAATGGTTGAGGGATTGGCAAGATTTATGAGATCTCGTGTGGAGCTTGGTCTCATCTAGGGTTGGAGTTGGGGTAATAATGTACCCCCCAATCCCATCTTGAATTTGTGGATGACACTACTCTAATGGGCATGGCTAGAGTTGAAGAAGTTGTCAACTTGAGGAAGGTCCTGGATAATTATTTGGATGCTTTGGGACAAAGTATCAATGAGGGGAAGTCCTTCATTTATTTCTTTACTACTCTGAAGTTTATTCAAAGGAGAATTTCTAGAATTCTCAGATTTTAGATGGGCTCACTTCCTTTTTTCTATCTTGGTATTTCTATTATCATCTGGTCCCTCCCCAAGTTGTTTTGGTAGGATTTTATTCATAAATTTTGCAAAAAGGTTAGCCGATAGACTTGCAAGTGCATCTATACTATGGGGAGAGTGACTATTTTGAAGTTTGTGGTTTGAGCTCTTCTTTTGTATAGGTGCTTTGTGTCGCCTGCCCCTTCTTACTTTATCAAGTAATTTGAGTCTCTCCCATCATTTTCTTTGGTGTGGTAACCTCTTGCGAAAGTAGAGCTTGGTTAAGTGGGATACTATTGTGGGTTGAAGAAAGAAGGTGGGATTGGATTGTGTCCAGTTGATTTGAATGTCCAGGCTTTGCTTCCTAAGCTATACTAGAGATGTTGTTCATAACAACATCAGTTATGGGGTAAGATCCTCACCTTAAAATATCTTGGGGATGTGGAAAGTATTGATGTGCCAAGATTTAGTCTTATGGGGAAGGGCTCTATGATTTGGGGTACCCTTAAAAGGGGTGCCAAATTGGTCAAAAAAGGGTTGTTTTGGATCTGAAACATCATCTTGGAAACTCCTTTTGGTTTGATTCTTGGGATGGGCATCCTCCCACTATGTTAACTCACCCTTATCTACAAAAAATATGTAGAGATTTTCTTGATATCGGTTGGAGTAGAGTGGTTGATTTTAAATCCTCTCAGGTTCTTGCTTAGGCCACCATGTACAAGAAAAATGACCCTCATGAGTGGCCTCTCATTGGGGATCGATGGAGGAATGCCAGGAGCTGACCAATATTTTGGCTGGTAGGGTTTGTAACTCTCTTTTGGGGAGAGATGTTCCAGCTTGGGGACATGACCCAAAAGGTAAATTTTGTATCGCCTCTAGTTATCAGGTGCTAGATATGCATGTTTTTTAGGTGTGTGGGGGTCCCTTGGTTGAAATAGGTTTGGAACAAATTCTCTTGGCCTAAGTGCAATTTATTCTCTTGGCTTGTGGTTCATAACAGATGCCTCACCTGGGAAAATCTGTTGAAGTGTGGTTTTAAGGGCCCGTATATGTCTATCATGTGCACTAGTAATGAAGAGTGCAATTATCACCTATTTTTTAGTGTGCATTTGCTAAAATGATTTAAAACTTCTAGTGGGGAGTTTTGGATCAACCATGTAGAAATGTCTCTTCTTTAGATGAATTCTAGACTAGGTTAGGAAATATCCTGCTAAGACTTCCTTTAAATTGTGTGGATAATTATCCCTAGCTTGATTATTCAGCATATGTGGTTGGAATGCAACTGCAGGATCTTTCTGGATAAGAAGCTTCTAGTGAGCCAACTATGGTTTAGAATCTTGGAGGTTCTCGAAAAGACTTTGGTAGCTAAGTGTAATTTATCTATCCCTATGGATCTAAGGGATTTGGGATTTGTATGGACTTTGGAGCTTCCTAGTTGTGATAGGAGAGGCCCCCAACCTAAGCCAGGGTGGTGTGGTAGAGGGAAGATCCATAGAAGTGGTCATTAGAAACTCCCTCCTCTTGGGGTGTTGAAAATTAACATGGATGGGTCTTCCAAAGGCGATTCTGGGCATGCTAGGGTAGGTGGTATTGGCAGGGATAGCTTGGGGGTGGTGGAGTTCTTCTTTTAAATGTATAGAGGAAAATAAACCAATAACTTTATGGAAGCTTTGTGCATTCTTTTGGAACTGAAATGGGATTGCACCCTTGGTTGGAGAAGGATTATTTGTGAGTTAGATTCCTAGGTTGTTATTGATATGATGAATTAGCGTCAACTAGATAATGTGAATTGGTAGTTGACTGTTGTGGTCAAGAAAATCATTTCTCTAGGTGGGGATTTTGATTCTATCACCTTTTTTCATATTCCATGGGAGTGGAATAAGGTGGTTGATGGCTTAGCTAGATGAGCTTTTGAGCAAATGGGGACCTAGAATGTGGAAGAATAGGGAAGCCTTCCAGAGGACCTTTTCCATATTCTAGAGGATCTTGTTATGGAGGATATGAGATGTGTCTTGGTAGTTTCTTGATGCTTTTTCTTTGGGATATTGACCCCTCGTGGGTCTGTTGTACTCTTTTGCTTTGTATTGATTTACTAGCTTAATAAAGTTTTTACCCCTTATTTAAAATAAATAAAAAGGAAACCTTAATTAAGGATTGGAATTATTTCCTATCAAATGTTCTTAGATTCACTAATATAACCTACAAGATAATAGATCATGGATTACTTCTAGTCTTTAGGCATTTATAGTAGGTACAAATCATGTGGTAATTTTAATTTGAATGCTCTTTCCTTTCACTTAAACAAGTTTATAAACCTTTAACTTGCAAAGAAATTTGGTGTATTATGGAAAAAATCATAGAACTCAATAGAATAATACTCTTTAACTAGTGAACCAAAGAAATTAACACAAGTTACAAGTTAACATGTTAGTATACCTTACCTATAGCAAGGAACAATTAATTATGCATATTCTTGGCTGGTCAAGGATGAGGTAGCAAGTAAAAAATATGCTTTCCTTGGAGAAACTTGCTAGTAAATATTTTGTGGGAAATAATGTTTGAAGTTAGAGCCTTAAATTATTGAGCCACATAAACTTCTTTCTCACTACTTTGACAACTCTCTCCCATACTGCATAGGCTTCCAACATGGTGCTATTGTAAGTTGGGTAACTAGAAACACAATGAAACAACCAAATAAAAACAATGTAATTTCAACAATATATTTTAATGTCTTAAGAATGTCGTAGATGCTTCTGACCATTTTTTTCTGATCTCAATGGTTTCTTCACCTTCAGTTAGAAGTTAACTAACAACACCATCAAATGTGAGAGTTCTTCGAGAGTTAAAATTTTCTCTCCCTTAATATTTTTGTTTAATCACTCTCAAATGATGCTTAAATCTATTATAGGAATTCACTTTCAATTTATTTCCAATTTATATTATAGAGGAGGGAGTTGTAATCATTTTTTAGTTGAGTCACTTCAATGCCTTATTATATGTTTCTTAGAATACCCAAGAATGTCAGGGAGATTATCTTGGGATTATTCTTCAATTTTTTTGAGGGCATTCTTAAGTTGTTTTTTTTGGTCTTTGTTTACTCTTTGTTAGTCCATGTTTGTGATGGAGATATTTATGTTTTCAATTTACTATATTTGTTGGCATTAGTAATTGTTGTAGTCTATTTTTTATTCTATTTATTTTTTTAAAACTAGAATTTAGCATATCTCAATCTTTTTTATTAGTTGTGGCTTTTTTCTTGGGTGGATTTATGAAAAATGTAGGAATAAAATTATGGATAAGTGTTTATATTACAATTTATAAAATAGTGTTACACATATTCAAAAATTGTGGGTCGAAATATTCATAATGTTATAGTCTAGATGGGGTATTAGTCCATAGCATAAAACATAAAAAAGAGCTTCTACATGGTGAGAACAGTAGCAGAGGGAGGAGGAGGAGGATATTAGTCACTTGGTTTACCCTATATATCAATGGTGTTCAAAATGTACATGGGAAGGTTATTGAAACATATATTTTAGGACCCGAAATGCTTGCTCTCTTCCTAAGTTTTTCACCTAGAAAGAGAGAGATTTAGATCCTAAAATGCTAGATGCTCATTCAAATAAGGACAAATGTGATGTGATGTGATGTGATGAAAAATAACTAAACTAAATGTAATTGACTGATTAAGATGATCTAGAATGTATGCAAAACTAAGATTTATGCATTGTTTGAAAACATAGTGTGATGCAGAAACTATGAAATATGAAGAGATAGAAAGAAATATGCAAAACAAAAAGTATAGGGTCAAATATGAGTGCACCTAGATGATGTGTGAGGTTTCTAGAATGTCTGGAATGCTGATGAAAATTTCTAATTTTTCATAGTGGGACTCATTCGCCAAGGGTGGCTAATCAACCCTTCTACTGTTGAAAAAGTGTCGGGAATTGATTTCTAATAGCTGGGAGTTGATTTATGACAAAATGTATATTTCCAGATTTCAAGTGGGACTCATTCACCAAGGGTGGTGAATCAGTCCTCCCCAGGATTTCTAAAAATTCAAAGGTCAACATTGCTTCTCTAGATCTGGAAATGAATGAATAATAGCTTGTTGGGATCAATTCTGCAGAAAATGTGTTGAAAGTCACTCAAATTGCTTGGATAGATGATTAATTGATTTGAAGAGCCTAGTTGACTTGGAATCCACTTTTGAACACCTTTAAACCTGTCAAATCTACAAAAAAAAGGCTGCAAAGACACATGCAAAGGGGGAAAATGTTGGGGGATTAGTGAATAGGGGTTTTCCTTGGTCAAACCCCGCTTTAGTAATTAAACCCACTTAAAGTGAATGACATGCAAGAGGAATGATAAATAAATAAAATTAAAGTATTACAAACTTACCACATCCTTGAATATGCAAATTTGAAGTGATGTCAAAAGGCTGCTCCAAAGTGCTTGAAAGTGCTTGAATTGAAGATGCAAAATGCTTGAGTGCTTGGAAATTACTTGAATTATGAATGCTTGAGTGAATGAGAGAATGGGGGGATGTAAAATGAGGTGAAAAATTCCTATTTATACAAATATTATGCCCTAGTATCCGTTCGTACCTCATCACAAGATGACATGAAGTGAATTTTTAGTAAAATCCTGAAAGAAATTTAAAATATTTTGAATTTGGGGCCAAGGGGAACTCATTCGCCACCCTTGGCGAATGAGTCCCACTTGGGACCCAAAACCAAGTGTTAGGGAAAATGTCATATTTAATGATGTTTGTTAGGATAAAACCCAAAAATACACTGTTTGTTAGGATAAAACCCAAAAATACACTTAATATAAGCATATGAGGGCACAAAAAAACAAAATAAAGCATGAGAAGGGTGTAAATAGGGAAAATATGCCTAGAAAAGTGTGAAATCTAGTTACAAGACTTTACAACACTTCAAAATAGGACTTGTGGATGTATGAAAAGGTGATTTTTAGGTGAATTGCATTAAATAGAGTTTAGAAGAATGTAGAAATGTCTTACAACACTTCACAACACTTTCAAAAGACGTTGTTCTTTTAATTTTAGCACCAAAATAAGCATGTTCAAGCCAAGATAGATAATAAAATTAAAGAAACATAGCTCCAACACTATGAAACAAGGCCTAAAAGACTATGAAATGGGAAAGGTCCATTTTTCTATGGTACATTTAGCTCCCACTTTAGTGAGAGAAACTTGCTTCCTCACACTAAAGTAGCCATGAACATCAAGAAGAGGGTTGAAATGCACTTACATTGGCAAGATGAAATGCAACAAAAAAGAGGGATGGTCAAGCCCCCAGGATGAAGATCCCATGGAAAACTGAACATAAGGACAAATGAACACACACAAGTGTTGAAATGAATTGAGTGAAGCTTCGATTATCAATCCAACTAGTTGTGAAAAGAGATCTAGGTTAATTGTTTGAAAAAGTGTGTACTCACTCTAGGGCCACATAACTAGTTGTTCATGGGGTGAGAAGGCCCAAAAAGTAATATACATATGCTAGTTGGTATGCACTCACAAACAAACAGAAAAATGGCTATGGGGAAAAGTCATCCCACTAGTTGGGCTTCCCACTCAACCATGTTAAAGCTATACCCACTTGATAACTTTAACAAGGTGCCACAAAGCCAAAGAAAATGTAAATGTTGGTTTAAAATAGGATGGCACTACATGCATGCAAGTTGTGTTATGCAAGGTGTGAAACAAGTGAAAACTCCATAGGCATACCCAAGTTGTATTATGCAGCATTAATTTTGGTGATATGTCATATGTAAAATGTTATATGTAATATGTTCAAAGGAGTCTTTTAGGTTTATGCAAGGTTAGTCACTTAGGGAACATTGTGTCTAATGTCTCCCAAAGAGGACCAATCAAAAGAATATAGTAATATTCACAACTTAGGGACCCTGTCGTCATCAAACTACAAAGAGGAATGTAATATACTAAGAAATATCACACTTATGAAGGAAATCACACCCAATGTCATCCACAAAGTGACGAACGCATCACACAAATGACAAGGCTTAGCTAGAATGGAAATGAAATAATGGTAATGTATGCCCCCACTTCTAAAGGAATTGCTACATCATTTTTGTGAGAAATTGCTTGAAAGTAGAGAAGAGAAGAAAAATGTAAAAAGGAAAACAAGACATGAGAGGCAACTTGGAAAGACCTATGCTAAGTCATATGTTTCAAAGTTAGGCTATGTCATGTCAAGGAAAAGGAAAAGAAAAGAAGAGGGAGTTACCCCCCAAAAAATAAAATGCACCAAATAGATAATGGATCTATGGATTTAAGAGTCCGATTATGTTCATTGATGCGATGTTTTTTTTTGTATTTTGTATGTGAGCTTGAGAACTATCATCATTCCCCAAAGCACATAGAACTAGAAGAATGACATAAAAAGAGACAAAACAAAAGGTAAAAGTCGATTTAGTGAACATGGAAGAGACATTGTGGTCTCCATGCTTTGCATCATCCCCAAAAGGAAAACATAAAGAGAATTTAAAAGAAAATGAAAAGGAAAAAGCTTTTGAGTCAACATGAAGGAGACATTCTAGTCTCAATGCTTTGCATCATCCCCAAAAGGAAAAAAAAAAAAAAAAGTGAAAAAGACCAAGACCATTTGGGTCAACATGGAAGAGAAATAGGGCATCTCATAGCTGCATTATCCTCGAAGGAAAAAAAAAACAAAAAATATAAGAAAAAAAGACAAAGATCGTTTTGGGTCAACATGGAAGAGACATAGGGCATCTCAATGCTTTGCATCATCCCCAAAGGAAAACACAAAAAAAAAGAGAAAAAGGACATGAGAAGAAGAATAGAGATATAGATAGAAGAAGTGGACAAAGAGAAGGAGACATCAAACACACGATATGGGGGAACATGATACACACATGAGAAGAAAAAAAAGGAAAATGCAGATCACCCATCAAGTCACCGGCCTCTCAATCATGTTCAGTGAAATGCGAAGGTGATTGACTATTCAAAGGAGGAATCAAAAGAGCTGAACTAGGCGTTGTACCAGGTTCTTCACTTGTTGGAGATTATTTATCATTTAAGCTCATTGTAGATGAAAATATATTGTTTCATCTATGTTGGAAATCGTCACATCTCCATCATCATCATCAAGATTAATAACGATGGGAGGACGAAAGTGATTTCTAAGGATGGATGTATCAAGCGTGTGGGTTGGATGTGTTCATTTTGTTGTGATTGTTGAGTTGAGATTTCATATAGTTGGTCAGCATGGTCATCGATCAAAGGTAAAAATTGGTTGTCTTGATTGGTTGCAGTATGAGTTAGGAGACGACGACGACATCGATGCTCTCGAGCAACATGGTTTGATTTAATTTTGTTTTGGAGTTTTTGAGGTGTAGGAGCTAATTAAGTCAGCATAGGTTCTTCGAATTCCAAAAGGGGAATAGTAGAAGAAACCGAAGGGGAAGGATCAATCACTATCTCTTTCGCTTTATATATTTGTTTGTTAGGAGGAAGTGAGGCATGAACCATTTCGTGGTCTCTTGAGTGTTTAGATGATGGATGGGAAGTATCAAGAAGAGATTTTTCAAAGGATGTGATGGTTTGTTGAATATCAGTTGTAGGTGTAATCATGGTTTCATTGAGGATAGGAGGAGTGGAAGTGGACAAATGTGTATGACGAAGGGATAATTCAATAATCTTTTTGGCTTTAAACTTCTTATAAGTGATGTAAAAGAAGTCCTTATGAGGAGTGATAGGTTCCATGGGTTTAGGCCAAAAGGATTCTAATGAAAAGTTACCTTTGGAAGATAAAGGGTTAGAGCCACTATGGTTTACAGTGAATACCTCATTGCCATGTGGAAAATTCAAGCACTTGTGAATGATTGATGGGACTGCTTTCATTGAGCGAAGCTAAGGAAGGCCAAGCCACAAAAAAAATTGGTCAAATTGTGAATTAATAGAAAACATTACCTCTAAAGTTTTAGGTCCTATTTGTAAAGGTAACACGATTGATCCAATCGTAGGGCATGCAAAACCATGATGTGTTTTAATCCATGCAATCGGTGGATTATAGTTGTCTTCTTATAGATCATGTAATACTAGGAACTCCTTTGTGATCACATTCTCACTAGAAGTGGGATCTATTAATATCCCATTAGTAGGCTTATCATAGATTCTACCGGCTAGGTAGAGAGGACCATGAAGAAGCTTTGGTAGTATGTCTTTAGCAGAAAATTAATATCAAGGGATTGCATGGTTTGGCACTTGCGAGGGATAACATCTATCATGGAAACAAGTTTATCCATAGGACTAGCTTTGGCAACAAGAGGAGACGTATCAATTTGTTTAGTATGTGTAGCCACAGTCATTACATCAGGCTTTGATGGTTCACTAGCCTTAAAGAATGAAGTAGTATTCTTAGGCATAGGGTTGGTGAAGATTTGGAGATTTTGGTTAGGAGGTGTGACAGACTTATTGCCTTGATCATTAACACCCATAATGGTCAATTCACCCGAGTTAGTGAGGTCTTGAACTAGATGTTTAAGACGCTTACAATGTTCGGTGTCGTGGCCATTTTGATGATGAAAATGGCAATAAGCATTAGGCTTGAAGCTAGGTGGTAAGGGTTGGTTGGGATCAAGTGGTCGAACAGGTGGTAAAGTAAGCATGTGTTTTTGCATGACTTGTGTCATTGTCTGATGGAGGGTGGTAGGTAAAGGAGTGAAATGTTTGTTTGGATCATCATAATGAATTTAGGCATGACTGTTTTAGAGGAAACCGTTATATTTTGAACTTGTGAAGGTGGTTGTGGTTGGGGTGGAGGAGGTGAACTAAATTGTAAGAAGCCTCAGTTAGGTTTGTGGAACTTTTGTATGTTGTTTTGGTGTTGATTGTTGTTTTCAGTTTTGTCAATTCGGCTAAGAGTTGATTTTGACTCTCGAATGGAAACTGAATTTTGATATTCACATAAGGTTGTATATAAATGCATGAATGAAGGGAATTTCATCATCGTAAGCTTATCTTGAAGGTTAGTGTGTAAATTCTCAATAAACATCTTTTACAGATGGGCATATGGAATTTGGACATCAAATTGAGCATATAAGGATTGGTAATGAGAGATGAAATCTGTTACTTTGTCATCGGTGTTTTTTCTACATCACATAAGGTCAGCCATTGTATTTTTATTTTTCATGTGCACTTGAAAGTGATTAATGAAAGCTTCCACCAATTCATTAAATGAATGGATGGAATGATTAGGAAAATTGGAAAACTAGTTCAAGGCAATATCTTTCAAGGTCCTTGGAAAGAGTTTTGCTAAGAGTTTATCGTCAAGAACAAAATCACAACACAAGGCAGTAAAAGCATTGACATGGTTGATATGATTTCCTTTTCCTCCACATTTCTCAAATCTTGGCATTTCTATCCCTTGTGGCATCGTGGTACGTAAGATTTCTAATGATAAGGGGTTGCTATGAACAAGATATGTGGTTGGAGTAGTTTGAGCTTGACTAATGGTTTCAAGTTGGTGCTGCATGGATGAAATAGTGTTAAGAAGTTGTGTCATGAAGGGATCAAGATAATGGGGTTGAGGTGGAAGGGAAAATGGTGATGGAGTGTAGGTGATGTTAGGAGAAGTGGTAGGAATATGAAGGGTGTGAAGGTGGTGGAAGGAGGTTGCGATGCCACAAAAGGTGTAGGAATGCTAGTGGAAATTGGGAAAGAAGTACCAACAGAATTGGTTTGATGTAAAGTTGTATGGACTTGTGGATTGGTGTAAGTTGGTATGAAAGAGGAGGAACTTGAGATGTTGCTTGGGTAACAAGAATGTTTGTTGATGGAGTATTGAAAGAGGCATGTTTATTGTAAATCTCAATAATTTATTTTAAAACATGCAAGCCATCATCACTCTCAATTAAGCGATGAAGGTTCTCAATAGCAGGTATAGCAGTGGTGGAAATGTTTTCAAGTGACAAGTCTTGTTGTAAATGTCCAAAGTCCTCATCAATGTTAATAACCTTTTCTTGAGGGAGAGACTTGTTTTGATTATCATTATGCATAGGATGGAAAGGTGAAGGCATGGATGTGGTATTGTTAGAGTCTAATGCACCATTGTCCATACTAGGAGTAGGAGGTTGCGAGATCCCAAGGTCCACAATGAAAGTTCTATTGTGGGATGCCATGAGTCTATAACTTCTTCTCACAAAAGTATTATCAATAGGGCACCAAACACTCATGCAAGTACCACAAAGCAAGGGTAGATGAAAATGAAAGCTATTCTAAGAATGTAAAATGCAAATAACAGAAGGTCTACTAACTGTAACAAAGATATGAATACAGGAAACAAAAATACAAAAAAATGCTAGAAACAATACAAAAGTAATGTCTAAAATATGCAGAGGGACTGATTCGCCTTGGGTGTCGAATGAGTCCCAGGATGGAATTTTTTGTATTTTTCAGAATTTTAAGAATGATTTAAATGCTTTTTGGAATACACAAATAGGCACATGTAATGCATAATTTCAAGTTTTTCAATGAGATTAAATTCAAGAATGAAAACTAGATGAGTTTTTCACTAATGCAAAATGAAATGTCCTAGAATGCAATAACAAACCAATGTCCTAATTGAATTGCAATGAGAATAAGAACTAGAATGAAATGTATGGATGCAACCAGAAGTTTTAAAATTTTTCAAAATTTGGGTTCACCAAAATGAAACATAGATTTTAGGACTCGAAATGCTTGCTCTCTTCCTAAGTTTTTCACCTAGAAAGAGAGAGATTTAGATCCTAAAATGCTAGATGTTCATTCAAATAAGGAAAAATGTGATGTGATGTGATGAAAACTAACTAAAATAAATGCAATTGACTGATTATGATGATCTAGAATGCATGCAAAACTAAGATTTATGCCTTTTTTGAAAACACAGTGTGATATGCAGAAACTATGAAATATGAAGAGATAGAAAGAATTATGCAAAACAAAAAGTATAGGGTCAAATATGAGTGCACCTGGATGATGTGTGAGATTTTTGGAATGTATGGAATATTGATGAAAATTTCTAATTTTTCATAGTGGGACTCATTCGCCAAGGGTGACAAATCAGTCCTCCTACTGTTGAAAAAGTGTCGGGAACTAATTTTTGACAGCCGAGAGTTGATTTCTGACAAAATGAAGATTTCCAAATTTCAAGTGGGACTCATTTTCCAAGGGTGGAAAATCAATCCTTCCCAAGATTTTTGAAAAGTCAAAGGTCAACATTGCTTCTCTAGCCCTGGAAACGATTGAATAACATCTTGTTAGGATCAACTCTACATAAAATGGGCTGAAAGTCACTAAAATTGCTTGGATAGATGATGAATTGATTTGAAGAGCCTAGTTGACTTGGAATCCAATTTTGAACACCTTTAAACCTGTCAAATCTGCAAAAAAAAGGCTACAAAGACACATGCAAAGGGGAAAAATGTTGGGGGATTAGTGAATAGGGGTTTTCCTCGGTCAAACCCTACTTTAGTAATTAAACCCAATTGAAATGAATTACATGCAAGAGGAATGATAAATGAATAACATGAAAGTATTACAAACTTACCACATCCTTGAATATGCAAATCTGAAGTGATGTCCAAAGGATGCAAATCTAGTTACAAGACTTTACAACACTTCAAAATAGGACTTGTTGATGTATGAAAAGGTGATTTTTAGGTGAATTGCATTAAATAGAGTCTAGAAGAATGTAGAAATGTCTTACAACACTTCACAACACTTTCACAAGACGTCGATCTTTGAATTTTACCACCAAGATAAGCATGTTCAAGCCAAGATACATCATAAAATTAAAGAAACATAGCTCCAACACTATGAAACAAGGCCTAAAAGACTATGAAAATAGGACAGGTCCATTTTTATATGATACAATTGTAAAAGAACCTACAAATACGAAGATTGAAAGACATAACAAATGAATAAAATATTGCATAAAGTCGACCAAGTATATTGGGAAAACTAGACATACACAAATAGGGAAGGAGGCACCCAACCTTTGTGAAATGAGGACAGGGCTCCTCATTCATGGAGTGGTGGAAAGTTTCCTACCTAAAATGAAGGGAGAGGTGTTGAAAGTGAGTTGACACATCTCATGACACCTATCAACATCAACACCTCACTAAGAAAGAGTCAACATGACACCTAAGTAGGCTTAATGCTAAAGTGTATGCATAAAATGAAATATATAAACTAATATCTCCCCTTAAGCATAGGTTAGGTGAGCATGAATGAAATGGGTCCCAACTAAGTTAGCTTAGTGAGATACCCATGAACAATGCAATCTCTCTAAAAATGGAGTAAGATAGAAACCCAATGGGAAAAAAACTATCCTCCACAAAGAGAGAAGATGAGGAGAAGACTAGAAACCCCCCCAAGGATGATGTTGCTGCTAATGTAGACCACATGCCAAGAAGAGCTTGCATATTAATGAACTTTCTCTTAGTAAAGGGTTTGGTGAAGATGTCAACAACCCTCTTTTAATACTGGAAAGAGACTAAGTTGATGATTTGTCCATGAAGAAAATCTTGAATATAATGCATATGAATCTCTATGTGTTTGATTTGTTGATGTCAAACTAGATTATTGCATATATGAATAGTACTCTAGTTGTCACAATAAATGACTATAGGCTGTATGAAAGGAATACCAAACTTAAAATTGAATTCCTTGAAACCATATATCTTTACTAGTTGAGTTAATAACCCCCTAAAATTTTCCTTTATGGATGATATAGCAATAACATTTTGCTTCTTGCTAGACCAATTGATATGACCCAAATCAAGTGAAAAGCTATAACCTAAAGTGGACTTGTGATTCATAGTGTCACCAACCCACTCTAAATTTGGAAATCCAACCAAGTTAACTAAAGAAAAACCTCTGTAATGAATCCCAAACCAAAGAGTACCATGAAGGTAATGAAGGATACACTTAGCTACTTTCCAATGTAGTGCATGAGGTTCTTGCATAAATATTGATACCATGCCTACTGCACAAGAAATGTTTGGCCTTGTATGAGTCAAGTAAATAAGACTTTCAACAAGGTTTTGATACAATGTATCATCAACCAATGATGTAGTACAGGAAGTCTCAAGCTTGAATCTAGATGGAAAAGGATTCAAAGATGGTTTGCATGTAGTCATGTGAAACCATGCAAGTAGTTCAAGAGTGTGCTTAGGTTGTGCAAGAGTGACCCCTTAAGCGGACTATGAAATCTCAATGCCAAGGAAGTAGTGGAATAAACCCAAGTTTGTCATGCCAAATATATCCTCAAAGTTTGTAGCTTCTTCTGATTTTTGAGGCTGACCCAAAGTTTGAGTTTTGCAAGTTAAAGTCTTGAACATTGTTTCACAACCTTTTTGTCCTTGTTTGTTGAGCTCGGTTGCTAGGGGCACCTTTAGTACCAGTTAGCTTGACTTCGGTGGCCTTTGAGGTCCCCTTTTTTCTTGGCACACAAATCCGTAAAATTCAAATTTTGGTGAAATTTTTCTTCTCTACGTTAGTGAGTCCAAAATTGATCCCACTAAAGTGGGGGAAAAATGTAATGTCGTAGAATAGCACCTAGGGGCAATTCCACATTTTTGCATTTTTTCCTAGCATTTATGACACCTTAGAGTATTAATGACAAAAATTCCATGACTTGAAATTTCATGATTTTGACTCCATGTAGACTTGTGGCAGAGAAATAGAAGCCCAACGACACAGTTTTTGAAAATCTAGGCTTTGGACGCCTGCGTGGCGTGCAGACGTCTGCACGATGTGCTAGTGTCCTGGTGGTTTTCCTAGTTTGAAATAGGGAATCTAGAATCTTGGCTCTCTCAACATGCATCATAGCAGTCAAATTTTGGATGTAATGGCTAGGTATGTGCAGGATCATGATGGGAAAAAAAGTGGCGATATGATGGGTATGTGTAGTGTATGTGGCTGGTGACTTTTTTTAACCCAAAATTGATGAAACAAAAAGTGTTTTTAAAGGAGATTCTAAAATTTCCACCAATATAAATTATGGTTTACTTTGAATTTAATAGATAATTATTATTCATTTTTCTATTTGAATTATGACTAAAGTCTTATTGATAAGTTGATTGAAAAATATCTATAACTTTCAAAGCGATATCACATTTTTGAATCCAAAACACGTGTCATATTCTATGCTTTGCATACTATAGGATTAGAAAAAATTGAATTTCATGAAGTTTGATGAAGTGAAGGTGGTTAGACATACGAGTTTTTATATTTTTTAAAGTTGTAATAAAAAAATCATAATTAATTATTTACTTAGAAAAAAATTACAAATAAATATGCATCACATGGGGACATGAGCCCTCTACTTATATCTAAAATATTATAAAAAAATATTATCATTTTATTGTGGTTAGGGTGGTCAAACAGACACCTACTTTTATTTCCCTAAAATTTAAGTGCTACTATATTGAAATTTCAAATTTTCACCAAATGATTAAAAAAAAAAAAACCTAGTAGTCTAGAAACTACATTCAATTTGCTACAACTTATATTCTTACATATTTTTGAAATAATAAAGATAACTTATTCAAATTTTTACGTCAAGTTGCCTAACTTTGATTTTTGTGATTTTTTTTCCACTTAAGGGCCTATTTCTTCCATGATGATCCTGCACATACCTGACTCTTTTCCACCCTTGCATGCATCAAAAACTCCTTTCTTGCTCTCGTTTGGGGTTGGAAGTCACATTCAAGATCTCTTATCATTTGCTCCATCTTTGAGTTCTCTTCATCCTTGATAGTAGCACTCTCACAAGTGAAGCCATGCTGGACTAAGGTCCTTCTAGCAACAACTCTTAAGCAGGAACTCAATGGTGCATCTGTGTGCTCTAGAGTGGGTCTAGTCCCATGGGTAACACTCTCTCTCACTTTCCTTTCCTACTTGTTCATTTACTACTTTGTGGTGTGGGTTCTACTCCTAGATCAGGTTTTGCTTTCACCACAAGCTTTGTAAATACTTCATTTTCACTCCTTTCCAACTTGGCTATCCATGGAGGTGGGAACACCAAAATGGGGGTCTGACTGAGGTAGACCCCTATACATCCCCAACCTTTTCACCTCTTTCTTTTGTGTTTAGGTGGCAAAGCAAAACTTAGAGTGAAGATTCAAATGTATAGTAAGAGGAAAGCTTTCTCCAAGTCCCCTTGTGTTTGTTATAGCTTCTGACTTCCTGTTTGTTTATTTCTCTCGGTACATCCTAGATCTGAGCTAAGAAGTAAAACCTAGTTCCATCTTCTTGAGCTCTTGAGCCCTCTATTGCTTGGGATGCCAACGTGTCTTGTAGATTACAACATGTCACATTGGCATCTTGAAACTATGCTGCTGTATTTTGGCCGAGAGCTCACTCATTTGAGATAGAAATCTTGAGTTTTCACTCTCTTAGGATCTGAAATAGCTTTCCCCGAAACATAACTTAGGTATTGTGCCATAGAAAAATGGCCCCTTGTCATTTTCATGATCTTTTAGGCCTTTCTTCATGATGCTTGGTCCAATTTTGCTTTGATTTATTGATGTAATGTGGCTTGAACATGCACATTAGGTCCCTAAAATTTAAATTATAGCATCTTGTGAAGATGTTGTGAAGTGTTGTAAAATATTTCTACACTTTTCTAAACTCTATTCATTATAATTCACCTAAAAATCACCTTTTCATCACTTATCAAGTCCCATTTTAAGTGTTGTAAGAGTCTTGTAACAAGATTTCACACTTTTCTAAGAATAATGTCACCATTTGCATTTTGTATGCTTTATTTGACCCCTTTTATGCACTCATAAGGCTTAATTAATTGTGTTTTTTAATGTAAACCTAACAAACAACATTAAATGCAAGATAATTCCCAACACCCACTTTCAAGTCCAAGGTAGGACCCATTCGCCATGGGTGGCGAATGAGTCCCTCTTAGCTCCAAATTCAAAATATTTCAAAATTTATTTTGGGTTTTTATTCAAAATTACCTTATGTTGGCCTATGATGTTGTATTATTGAGTTACTAAGGCACAATTATGTAGAAATAAGTGTTTTTCTCCTCATTTTACATCTCTAACATTCAATAAATTTCTCCATTCATTTAAGCATTCAAATTGCTGAATCCATCTAATCAAGTATTTTGGAGCAGTCATTGACATATCTTCAAACTTTCTTCAACAAGGGTTTGGTAAGTTGATAACATTTGCATGTTATTTATTTATCATTATCTTTCATTCCATTATTTAATTAAGG
>VDFB02085722.1:0-23947 GCA_007258455.2 Sequoia sempervirens
GAAGAAATCTTGCTAGTTACCCACAAAAAAGGATGAAACCACAAGCAATAATAACTCTTTTTATTATAGAAGTGTTCACAACAATCTCTTACAAAGCATTCAATTTGAAAACTTTCCTTCCTCTTCAATCTATGCTATGCTATCAATCTATGCTCTCTATTCCTCTGTCTACCAACTCCTAGCTGTCTCTCTATCTTCCTATATTGTCTATTCTATCTGATACAAATGAGGGGGGATGCCCCTTTTATAGTTGGCCAATTCCAATGGACAGCTTAGATTCAATTACAATGAAGCGCTCAGATTGAGCTACATAAGCCCTAGTCAAGATTCTAACCTAAAAACTGCTAGAAAGTGGAGTGGGGTAATAAATGAGCATAGAATGCCCACTCTCTCCCTTTGACCACTATGAACATTTAATGCCCACTATCTTATAGAAGATTCTCATCCAGAAACGCATTCCCACTATTCTTCTCTTTGACTGCAAATTCGATGCAGCTTCTACTTCTTGGACTGACATGGCAGGCACGTTCTCAATCTAATACTCCAAGACGGCAACCTCTTTCCCCTGTTTGATGATGATTTTCCTCCTTGCTGCCATTGTATCCTAGGTTGTGCAAAGTATGTTGGAGAACATTTTTTGGGGCACTGCCGGAGAAGGACTTCACACTCCCTCTACTTTGTTCTTCAATCCATCCTGTTGTCCCTCTTTAACATTGAAGTTTTTGCTCATTCCTCCCCCTTAGCCTTGAGGACATTTTAGTGCTTGAGGATGATCTTTAATGCTTGGGTCTTCATTATTTCTCCATCCTGATCTTGAAGGATTTTCTTGTCTTGGACTCGACCATTTCTTCCTTGCCACCTGCCTCACCTGAGTTGGGCACATTTAGATTCTCGTGGAGGAATTTCAACATTTAGCCATTTCTTCCAACATCTCCCTTCATGGTTTGGGGGCCAATGAGACATCATGGAGGAATTTCAAACATGTAACTTTTCTCCGTCCAAGGTTGTAATGTTGTCCTGGAGTATTTGCTCCATCACCTCAAGTCATCATGTTTTGGTCCCGGCGTTCATCCTGCAAAACAATAAAAGAGAAGAGCATCAAAACACTTTATAATATAAATTCTCTTCACTTACCTGATCTCCATGCTCTGATTTCCAAGGTCTGATTGATCTTTGGATCTGATAGAGTTCATCATTTTTCTCTAGCAAACTTTGCTTTCTTCATAACGTTTCATCATGGGCACATTTAACAGTTGAGCAACAAGTTTTCGTGACTTGGCTTTTCCTCCACCTCTCCACTTTGTCTTGGGCGCAAATGAGAGGAGTTTATTCAATTTCCTCCTACTTAGAACAATTGTCAATCATCAAACCTCCTTATGGGAGCATTTGAGATGTGTGTTCACTTCATAAGGTCTTCTTCAAGGGCGCATCTACCACCTTGGTGTTCTCATACTCAATGCATTAGGCAAGTAGGGCGCATTTGAAGGGTCTTGCTTTCATTCTCCTGCCTTCGAAACTTTTTGTTGTCTCCCCACACTTTGGGCGCATATTCAGAGGAGTGTTAGTTCATTTCCCATGCCTTGGATAATTTTCAGCCAACATATTCCTCCTTGGGCGCATTTTACCCCTTGTTCTTCAAATTTCCAGCCTTAGAAAATTCTCGTGCGTTCTTGTTTCTCCTAGGGCACATATGAGGGGGGGGGGGTGGTCAAGCAATTTTTTATGACTTAGAAACTTTTAAAACCTTGAGGGTGCATTGAAGATGTTGAGCTTTTATTTCATGCCTTAGGGAAATTTCTCTCTTCATCATGGTGAGCGCATTTAGGAGGATCCCGTTCTATTTTTTCCTTAGGCAAATTTTCCATCCCACACACTCTCCCTTGGGCACATTTAGCCATCTAGTGTTGGGCGCATATGAAGGGGTCTTCTTTTATTTTCCACCTTAGAGAAGTTTCTTCATCTTGAGGGCGCATTTCACCCATGAAGCTCTTGAATTTGAACCATGGGTGCATTCTCATCATGAGGCCTGCTTTGAGGGTGCATTCAAAGGGTTGAGCTTATGTTTTTGTGACTTAGTCAAATTTCTCAATCATCAGACTTTCTCCCTAGAGCGCATTTGATCCCTCTTGCTTCTTATTTCAATGCCTTAGAGAAGTTCATCTCTTCCTCCATGGTGGACGCATTTGAGGGGATTGGCTTCAAATTTTCATTACTCAGTCTAATTTCCAGCCCATTTGCCTCCTTTAGGGCGCATATCCACCTGTGAGGAAGAAGTTTTGACGCTCAATCAACTTTCATCTTGCTTGCCCTCGCTTTCTAATTTTAGTAACTTCCTAATTCTCAAACTTCTGCAACTCCTCGACTTGGTATTTGTTCCACGGGATCCTCATGACCTAACTATCCTGTTCACACTTGCCTTTTGCGCTCACCTGCTATCTTTGGCCCTATTCTGGAAGCAACTTACTATAAATAGTAAGTATGCAGAATGTGCCCAAATTTTACCAGTAGACTCCTTGAAGGATGCTGATTGCAATGGGATACATCCGTTTTTCATTTTTCTCGAGTTTTGCCCCTCATTTTAGGTGCCAAAGTAGGAAACCCTAATTTCATCTGCATGTGCTTCTACTGACCTCCGTTCAACTTTGTTTCTGTTTTGAACTGCTCTGCTCCTGAAATTGAAGATCTGGGACTGTTGGAGTGAACCTACTAAAAATAGTAAGTGCCTGAAAATGATCAATTGATTGTTGGACGTGGTTGCATGTCATAGTGCCCTAGAGATCTCAAGAAACCCAGAAAAACCTAGAAAACTGGCTTTGCATGCAGGGTACTTGCTAAAAATAGAAAGTCATCACCTTGACTTGCATGTTATACCATCGCAAAGCTCTTGAAAAACCCAGAAAGACTATCCTGACATGCATTGAAAAATCATACATGCAAACTCTAAAAATTGCTCCCGAAGCCAGAATTGCTAAAAATAGAAAGTTGTCTAAATTCAATGAAATGTTGATGGGAGCCTGCCTAAAGCCTCTTGATTGCAATGCCAAGCTCAAATTTCAATTTGTCACCTCAATTTGACCTCAAACTAGCCTGAAGAATGAAAACCCTAATTTGTCAAGACGTACTTCAGACTTGGCCAAAACTCCAAATTAGGCCAAAAGATGGGTACATCCTCGGAAAGATAGATGGAACAAAGAGAGACAACCACAAAACCAAAGCCAAAAGACCCGAATGGAGCAAAAATTAGGGGGTCCCCATTTTGAATGGGGTGATGTGTGAAAAGGTCACAACATGTAGGAAACCACAAAAATGCCTAGAAAAGATGGTTTTGATAGGCCCTCAAGGAATCATTTGCCACGAATAAGTCCTTGTACAGGGTCTTTAAAAATGAAAATTGCAATTTCTAGGTTGTTTTTGTTCTTTGTTCTGGGTTGCAGACTATGGTTTCTGTGACAATTTTTTCCAGATTTTGGTGTCTAAATGCAAGTGCAATAAAAGACAAAAAGTGAACAAAGATGACACTTTTTTAATGCGATTTTGACTAGATTTTCTAATGTAAATGACTGAAAGTACACTAATATGCAAGTACTATGCAAAATCAATGTAATATGCATGCCATTTTTTGAATTTTTTAGATTTTAAAGGATGCAAAATGCAAACTTAAAACCCTAAATGAGATGCAAACTAATGCAAATCCTAGATCTAGGGTTTGAATGGACTCCAATTTCAGAAATTTTGATGTACAATGTCGGGTTCACCAAAATGAAACAGAGGAAAATTTGGGTGATGGTTTGAATGGGGGTATGCACCTACACTTCCCTATTTCATTAGGAAAAAGAGATCCCCTAGGGCAAGATTGACTTTCAACCCTTAGGTGAGTCAATCTTAATGGAGATCTTACTGTTTTTCTTATGATTGAGGATAGGGTAAGTCAACTTGAAATGCACTTTTGGAAGATGAATGAAAAATACCAAATGAATGCAATTATGCAATGCAACACTTGAAGCATCAATTTAAAACCTTAATTTGATAGAAGCCAGAAAGTTCCAACAGATCTGAGAGGGTTATGAATTTATGCACCTGTCACCAAAAGCCTCTACTAAGTGTCCTCTTGGGACATATTCACCCTAGGGCGAATGGGTCTTGCTACAGCGATCCAAAATTTGTTTTCAAAGTCCTCTGCTCTTGGATCTGCATTCTCAATTCCTCCAGGTTTCACAATCGGAAATTTGGAATTAAATTCTGAAATTGAGTTTTTGTGGCTTGATGACAATGTTGACAAACTTTTAACAATTTTGTAAAATTGCACTTTTAATCACTCTTTAATCCTTATTCACTAGCAAATCTGCAAGCACAAGAGGGAAAAATTGTTTGTTTTTAGTGAATGGGGGTTTGCCTTGCTCAAATCCTGTTTTGGTAATTAAACCTTGAAATGAAACATGAATGGAAGGAATGACGAATGGACAATACTATGTTGCAACTCACCAAACCCTTGAATGGAGATCCTTGAAGGATTGAAATCTAACACATCTCTGCAAGGTCTTGATCTTGCATCAAATGGCTTGATTGGATGTTGATCTTGATGCTTGAATCTTGACTTGAATGTTCGAAACCTACATCGCAATGTTAGCTCTCCAAAAACATGCATGAATGGAGATAACTTTGACATGATGCTTGAGATCTTGAATGCTGCAACAAGTGACTGAGAAATCTGATCTTGAACACCTTTGACAATAATCTTTAACTCTTGTGAAATTTGGATTAAATCTCTAGTATTTGAATTGATAAAAAGACCACCTATTTATAGGTAAATTTCTAATTTCCCGAAAATTAAACATCAAAGACCGACAATTGCAAATCGAATTTGAATCATAAAAATGCTGCCAAAAACATATTAAAAATTGGGGTCCTAAACTTAAGGGGGACCCATTCGCCCTTGAACGAATGGATCCTAGGCCCCAAAGCTAGGACACCAATTTCAAGGCAATTTAATTAATGCTTGCAATTGTTTAATACAAGTTTCCCTTTCGGAAAACAAGATTAATTAGGCTTTTAAATGCATAATTGGGCCAATTAGAGGCTTAATTAAGTCTCATTTATTAAGGGACCCAAACATAGTGTGAAAATGTAAAGGAGTACATTTTCCGACACTACATATTCATTGAGCACATTCAACACATGTAGCAGCAAGTAGAAACCATTCTGCAAGAGGCTAATACAAAGTACAAGTACTGTCACAACAAGCATTGGGCACCATTCTCCTTTCAAATTGGTGTTCAAGTTTGGCTACATTTGCAAAAGGAAAGATTGACAATCTTCAACCACTTTGGTACAATACCAACACCATCACCAAGCAAGTAGGGTATAATGCCTTTGAGTTTAATTTTCCTTCTTGCCTTTAGTTACATTCAGTCTTCAATGTAGAATTAATGTGCCATTACTTTCCACTACTGTTGGATACATCAAATGTTGAAGAGACCCGTTGAAACAGAGATCAATCTAGAACATAGAGTTCTCATAGAATTGGACCAAATCATTGATGCTAGGGTCAAATGGACATGTCAATGAGAAATCCCTCTCCTCCAGATCATAAAAGTAGGTCAGGTTCCTTCCCAAGGAAAATGGTTTACATAGGTGTAGGTTTCCACTTTGTTTGCACACTTTTTGCTGCAATTGCATGCAATTGGGACCATTGTTCTTCAAGGAAGGGTGAGGGATCTAGGAGGATCTGAGGCACTCAATCTTATCGTAAATCTCATGTATTTCTTTTCAACGGTTCAACCTTTGATGCGCCATCCCCATGTGTCACACTACAAGTCCTAACTCGAATTTCACAATTGTCTAGCTGTAGAGGATCATTGTGAAGTTGTGAATCGGTTATGTTCTACTTAGCATTTCAATTTTCCTCATCGCATTTTAATGTACACAATTGTTCTTTGTAGTTTAGACATTGAGAAATTGAGACAATCTTGGAGAGATTCTACAAGGACATAGGCATCACACATCTATTCTCACAAATATGTATAGAACTATCATAATACAACCCTTCTATTCAATTCTACTCATGTTGTCAATGGCTTTCTCTATTTTCATGTTCAATTGCACTTTGCATGTTTCTAACTTCTATCATTCGTAAACTATTTCCACACATAACCTAGTTGAATCTGTTTAATTGGGTTGTCCATTGGGTTCAGCGTTGGGTCCTAAAGCACAAAGTGTTTTGGGGTTAAGGACCACATCCATGAATTTGTAGATTAGTACTTTTTCCTTTAGCATCCAGATTCTTTGTCGAGTTTCTTCCATACTGAGAGAGAAACCATTTTTTGATGGCACCCTTTTCTGTTTTAACCAAGGTTGTTGGGTCTAATGATGGCTCTTTTTGCATGATATGGAATCCGAATATATCCTCACAATTCATCCTTGCATGTCTTTGGAGTTTGAAGAGCAACCACGAATCTGATCTTGCAGTTGGGTGATTGGAACTAGAAATTAGCTGATTTCAATGGCTAGTTTGTGAGGTTTAGATCTTTGCTTCTAAATTGTGGTTGAAGTTTTCTATATTATTGTATTTTTATGAATTGAATATCGCTTGGCATTTATTGAAAGTTTTGTATCATAGTGATGTTAGGTTGGTCATTGTAGCTTTGAATGTGACTTGTTGTTTAGCTTATAAAGTCTTGTGTATGTGTGTTGAGGTAGATTAAATTGCTTTTAGCGAGTTTGCAAATTTTGTATTGTAGGTATGCTTGAAGTTGGAGATTGTGGCTTTGTACTGATTCCTTAATTCAATCCATAGTTCACATATTTGTACTCAATAGACCAAAAATTGTTCAACTAGGCAAAACTTGACACTTTAAATTTAAAAAAAAAAAAAGAAAAAGATGCAAAATATAGTTATAAAATGTATCAAATGTGTTTGGTCGGGGTTTGGAGGTATCCCCCCCCTAGTGGGGTTGATGGGCAACATACCTCGTGTGGGTCTAAGGACAGCATACACAAACCTTCATGTTGCATGCCATTTTCATAATTAAAAAAGGAAAATATTGTGTTTTCTGTGTAAAAATCATATTTTTTCTGCATCTCAAGCACACTTGTGTCTACTGCGCATGGCCAAGTAGTTGGCACAGACTTGTTGAGTTTCTATGAGTACTTGCCACTTTTTTGCCTTGTGATTCAGCAAGAACTCGGCCTCTAGAGAGTGTGAGTTAACATCAAGAGTACTTGCTCAGGGAAAAATTCTGCAAGTACTTGGTGGCTCAGCAAGTTTGTATACTATGATTCAATCTACTAAAGCATTTATTTCCTTGTGTTTAAGTCTATTCAATCTTTATGTGTATTTGCACTGCTCTGTCTCTGCATTTAGCTGAACAGCATAAGATTTAGTTGTAGGGTTTGCTTTTGGTCAAAACACATTAAAACCTTTTGCCTTGAGTTGAAGTGTGTGTCAGCCTTTTGCCCTAGGTGAATTAAAAAAGATAGGTTCCAGTTTTGTTTGCTATTTGTGAAATGCACCAAAAACATTGTATAAATTGTAAATAGCAAGTACACATTAAACAGTGAATTCCGAATTAGCAGTAGTCATTCCAGATTAGCAGAGACTTCTGTAGCTGTGGACAGCAATATTTGATAGTTGTTTTGGTGGACAGAGCAGCAGCAAGTTCATTATACAGTGAAATCTGCCATAACAGTGATATCAACAGCAAGATGAATTCTACAGCTGTCATTTTAGCAGCAACTTCTCGAATCAGCAGTGACTCTAAACAACAGTACGGCAGCTTTTATTGACGGGACAGCAGGGTACTAGGCCAGTTATATTCTTTGATATCTAAAAGGAAGTCAGACAAGAGATTGCTGATATGGAAGGAAGTATGGTGGGAAGGCAGTGTCTCCCTTCTTATGAGAAAATAGCAGAAAATTGAATCATGAGTTTTGATGATGAAAATGCATGCTAATAAATGACAAGGGTTTAAGAATCAACTTGAAAACCCTCATTGTTGATATGACCAAAAGCTTAGAAAAGTTCTCTTCAAACTTATCTTATAATGTTGATTTTACTTGAACTTTTGAAGAGCAAATTTTCTGTGACAGGATTGTGACTGCTCTGCTGTAAAACACTTTAAGCCAAAAGATTTGATATAGAATACTGTATTGCAGAATGAATCAGGATGGTTGAGAAGACAATAGTGAACAGCTGCAACAAAACACTTGCTAATATCTTGAAGTAATGATGGAGAGACTCCCTTCTTATGGCACATTGAGGAATGGAGGTGGCATAGAACTCTTTTTTGGGTATACATATAACATAATTCTACATAAATATATGTAAAAGCATAAACATACATATTTATAAACTTCTATGTGTGCCTAAGCATGCAAATGTTGTGAATATACAAATAGCTATATATATGTACATCTTTTCATGTGTATACACATACAAACATGTCTAGGTTACATATGTTTATAACTTTATACATAATATATGCATACAAAACTTTGTATTAAGTATTGTTTCGTGTGTATCCTATTTCTTGGGCAGCTGCCACAGTGCTTGTAACTGTGATTGTAACGATTCAGCATGTCAATGAGATTGGGGAAAAATAATTGTTAAATGCTTTGCTTGGTTGATCTCCATTTTGACTAACAGAATGTTATGATAGACCATAAATAACATCTATGTTAAGCTTTAAAGAAGACATCTCTCATTTTATAGCATACAAAACAATTTAATTGATTCTCAAAGTTTCCATTTTCTTAATTACTGTAGAAATACCTAGAGTGTTTTGAGGATAGCTCTATTATCACTTAAAAATCCTATCCTATTGTTAGGAAAAATGGCAACATTATATGCTAATTTTCCCTTTTATTCTTGGTGCAGAAATGTTCATTTTTGATGCTGATAGTGCTAATCACTCCTCCCCCTGTTGATGAAAAGGGGCGCAAGCAGTATGCAAGGTCACTTGTTTTGGCTCATACTAGACTTTTGTATGTCTCTATTCGATTTCTAGGAATTTAGGGAAAAACTGGGGCTATGATGGAAATAACTCTCTGAGATGACCATGGATTCAACATTGCTTGCCTTGCTGGTCTGAAATTTGGATTAGAGCCTGTAGACTTTTATGTGGAATTAGTTGTCTATGAGAACTAAAATTTTGATTAGTGACTCATGAAACAAGTTACACATGGTCATTTGCATACCTCTGGTATCGTATTTAAATATCTGGTGCAATGTTATGAGTGTATATTTGTTAATGTATTGATAATAATGTTTTCTTTCATTTTTGCAGAGCTACTTATGGCGAAAATGCTGTTGATTTACCAGAACGAACTAATGAAGTTGCAGGAGCTTATGCCAAATCTTGCCTAGAAGTTGCAAGGGAGGCTGGCATTCAAGTAGTTGACTTATGGTCAAGAATGCAAGAGACCCCAGGATGGCAACACAAATTTTTGAGGTAGACAACCATGCAGTAACTAATGTCTTTCCATGGACCAGAAATATGTTCCTTGTTATTGACATCCTTCATTCTGCTGTTTTTCCAGTGATGGTTTACACCTTACCCCAGATGGTAATGCTATCGTCTTTGAAGAGGTTCTCAAAATACTCAACACAGAAGGTTTGAATTTTAGTGACATTCCAGATGATTTTCCACATCATTCTATTATTGATTCCAGTGATCCACAAAAAGCATTCCAAGGCAGAAAATGATGGACCATTCTTGTTGCACACTAGTCAGGAAAATATATTTCAATTGCTGTGATTTATTTTTATGTTGTTGTTAGTGCTGATCTATTTCTCGATCTAATTGGAACTTGCAGCATAAGTGGGCAATAGCAAAAGAAGAGTTTATTGATTGCAAAAGACAGTGTCTTGTATTGTCACTATCACTTTTTCATGGCTAATCTTACTTATAAGGTTTGAAAACTATGTTGTGGATAGACTTCTATGCTGTCTGTCAGTTTGTATTTTATGCTTGAATTTTGATAGGTGGAATTGTATACATCCTCGGTTCACTTGTTTCAGGCTATTGATCATGGTGGACTTATATTAGGTGGTTTTAGCATCTAAAACACTATTTATATTTAGTAGACTCAAATGATTACATTCCATACCTTTCTAGGGATCAAACACTAGTCTATCAAGAGTAATCATATTGCATCTGCAAAAGCTTGTAGCTGCCTTTTAACTATTCAAGAGATTTACTTGAGAACTGCAGATTTATTTAAATTTTTAAATGTGGCACTGTTCAGATTGGATTTTTTAACTAATTTCGTCTCATCTAGTTTCATGTTTGAATATACATTGAGTTATATATATATATATATTGTTAAAAATTTCAAATTTTTGCAGTATTCTATAAAACGAAGCTAAATCTTGTTAAAATGTCATTCAAAAAGTTTGTTTTATCAACATAGGGTCTTTTGTGTGTTTTTGTCAAGTGAACACATGCGCGACAATTTTGAAAAAAATTTGAAAATTAGGTTTTATTAATTCTTATTTTCGAAACCCCTCAGTAACAGGACCTTCCCGTAAATGATTGAAAATGATTTTGATAGATTAAAAAGGCTTCAATGACCCAGAAGTGGTCAAGTCCTAATCATCAAAAGACACGCTTTTACTCGTGTCTATTATTTTCAGAACAAAGTTAGAGCTCCGTAGCCACTGGAATGGTAGATTCGCTAGTACTAGGTGTCGAATTAAGCTCAATAGCTTTGACGATGCAACCACATTAAAAAGATTCGCAAAAAGATGCTTTTTGATGAATGAGATTCTTGAAACCCAAAAAGGTCAAAATTTGACTAACTCTGGAAACATTACGAAGGAGAGACGAGTTCACGATGCTGAAAAGAGCCTTTTTCAAGCAGGGGCACCCTTGATTGTCAAGGGTCAGATACAACTTGATGAATCATCCAAGGCAGTCCCCTTCGGCATTCTCCTGCTGGCTCGACAACGAAGCAATCAGTAAGATCGTCTGATAAGTTGATCACCAACAGTTGTCAGCTGAGCTAAAAGAGGCAGTTGACGAAGTATCAAGAAACGGTTGTCGAAAGTGAAGATCAAAGCAAAAAGAGCCTTTTCCAAGGAAAGGCACCCCTTCAACCGACCTCTAGATATTGTCAATGACTCAAAGGCCTCCCAGACAATCTTCTCACTTGTAGATCTCGCTAACTAATTCGTAAAGCAATGCTGATCCGATGAAGCAATCAACAAATAATTAGGATCAAACCAGGTACATTTCGTGATAAAAATAACTTAGAAGGAAAAGCTCTTTTCGAGGGGTGCCCTTGAATAAAGGACTTCTAAATGACTCGAAGTTTTCCAACTACTATCTTTGGTGAAACGAGTCACACCGACTAGATATCAAACGATCATCCTATTCTCCCATCAATCCAGAAATCCAGATCAAAAGCACGAGAGACTAATTCAAAAGGTCAAGAATAAGATTGAAAATTCACTCAAGGAAAGCCTTTCTTGAAAAAGGCTCTTCCTTGGAGACCCTAATTCAGCCTTTTGTCATCATGTCTCCTAGGCACTTTTTTCGTGTTGGATCCAAACCAATAGTAAATGTGCCAAAGAATACCAGATCAACAAATCAAGCTAGATTCAGGATCAAACTGAGGTCATTCAAGAGAGAAAATAATAAAAAAACTTGCAAAACTCAAAAGGGATTCCTAGAAGAAGTCAAGCTTGCCTAAGTAGGTGGGACAAGGAGAATGTAAAGATGAGTACGTCGCGTTAATCACTCTACTCAATAGGATCACTGGAAAAAGAGGATGACAATCAATTCCAGACATAGATGTATTATTGCATTGCGAAAATCATTGGTAGAAGGGAACATTATGACTAGGCCACTCTGATTAGTGACACTCCACCAACGGATCACTGGGTATCTGGAAGCTCATAGGTTCCACATGTGCTCTTACCTGGTATACCTGATTGCCTTCCAAGGTGATTTCAGGATATTGAACAATATGGGAACCTTAGGTGTGTAGAAGGTTCATGAGCATTTTACACATCTTGAGTTTACTCAAGCGAAGACACACTTCAAAAGAACGAGTGATCACTTCATTATGCACACCGTACATGAGCTAGACCATGAGATGCACGTGCGTATTTCACAGACAGCCAGACAGGCAATGGCGGATTGGGCGGATTGGTTCATCCAATTCCCTACGTTCTCCTACATACACGTGTATGGCTACATTGGTCACCCCACCATGCTACCAAGATACCCTTCATATAGGGTAGTTTTCGTGGAATTCCTGAGACAGTTGTCCGAAGTCCACGTCTACTTGCGCTTGAAGAAGAAAACTGTAAACTTTCCCGTTGGAATCAGACTCTATAGATGCAGGTTCGCGACATATGCTAAGATGATGAGTCAAGAAACAGTGAGGCTTAATCTCAAGTACCTCATTGAGAGAAGGTCCTATGATCCCATAGGGCTCTATGCAGTGCATCTTGAGCAACACTCGTCACATAAGTCTTCTATGGAAGATTATTGGGTAAATTGTCAAATTGAGTATGAAGTGCAAAGAAGGAATTATAGCAGGTTCAAACTCCCGCAAATTGCTGATTTTATGTCAGTAGACATCAAGGGCTTATCCGATGATGAGGGGGAAGTCACTCTCCCCTCATTCTTTGTCGATTTAGTTGAGTCCCAACCACTCCCAAGAGTGGATTGGTATGCCAAAGAAAACACATCTATAGAGGAAAGAACGAATATAGTGGTTAGAAATAGCCAACTCTATCTCAACAACAAGAAATCAAGGAAGGTGATACCTCACAGAACAGAGCCGCCACAGGTTCAGTCTACACCACCTTACACTTCAAGAAAGAAGCCTAGGTAGAAGCAATGGTGCATTCCTCCCCAAGGGATGAGGATGTCAAAGCCTACAAAACACATAACACAGAGGACACATGGAGAAAGCCACACAATCCTAAAATAGTCATGGGTATTGCTACCCTAGAGCAAGGAATAGAGATTGCTACCCCTGAACTAGCAAAAGTTGTTGTTGAGGAGCCAACAACAATAGTTGCTGAAGAGCCAGTAGCAGAACCAGTAGCAAAAGAAGTAGCAGCATAAACGGTGATTGTTATGGAAATAGAGCCGCCAATATCACCACCATCACAACAGTCACAAGTCCTCATTGACTTGGATTCGCCACCGAGAGACATTGCTCTAGCACAGTCTCACTCATCGGGCATTCAAGGGCCTCATATTCCTCCTCCTACTGAAATTAGCCGAGATTCCATTTTGCTTGAAGGCTTCCTAGGAAGAAAGAGGGAAAAACCCTCGTATGAACTTGACTTCACCGAATTCGACCACGTGCCACAAGACATACCGATGAAGAAGTTGAAGAAGCAAGTTCACATAGAAAGGAATACAGAGTGTGAAATTATCATAGAGATTGTTGCCGCACTAGTAGAGAAAAGCATACACAAGGTACAAGTAGAAGACTATACATTGTCTAAACTTAACCTCAGGAAGACTACACGACAAGTGGAGGCAGATCTTCTCAGAATAGCTTCGGTGAGCGCACAAGAAAGAATGGCCAAGGATGGAAAAGAAAAAGCAGCCTTAAAGGCTGAAAATCAGCAACTGAGGTCATGCATTTCCAGCTTGATGCATGGCACCCCGAACGTCTCAGCCTTACCAGCAGGATTGCTAGATCTCCCTGTGGAACAAAAATATCAACAACTGATAACATATGGCAAACACTTGAGAGATCAAGTGGAAGAGTTTGTTCTCAAAGGTAGATGTATATTGGCAAATCTATACCAGTGACGGGATAGAGCACACAAACTTTGTGCAGAGATCCAACAATTAGAGTGAAGAATTGCAGAGAAGAGGCTAGAAGACGAGAGCACAATTGCAGACTTGCAATTGGCATATCAATCAGTCTACTCTGAGGAAAACAAGCAACATCTGTTTGCTTGGAAAAAATAGTTGGCGTACAAGGTGAAAGCCTATGATGCCCATTTAGTATAGTTGATTGACTACAGACGGGTGGTCTCTACTATTATCAACTTCGCAAGAATGCTAGTAATATTATTCCCTTGCATGTAATATCAGCATGAGGGAGGAGAATACATCGAGATGGTCACTATATAGAATCAGTTCAGAGATGTCATCCACAATACCTTTTTTGATAATCCAGATGGTTGCAAGCTGGCTAAGGTGGCAGCTTTATCAACCAAGTTCGAAGAGGCATCATCTCAGTGTATAGACTTCATAAATCAACTCATGTCAGGTGAGGTAATGCTTAGACGCCATGTCATCATTCTACAGAGCATTAGCTCCCTAGAGGCTGATGAAGTCAACAAATGGATAGAGACACTGTTGATTAATGGTGAGCTGTAAATGCACCAAAGAAGGACGTCCTACACCCTCCAAGTGGCATTTATGATACTTGAGTTTGACTTGATGCTTCTTTCCAAGTCAACTCAAGATGACATTAAATGTAATTGTAGTTAACTTGATGCCCCTTTCCAAGTTAACTCCATATCTCGTAAATCATGCATTGTCAGATCCCACTGATTAAGGATGTCTAATCGGCTTCCATGATTTGTGGATTTTAGATCTTCACTAAATATGGATGTCTATTTTGGAGGGATACTTACATTAAAGTTCACCTCTAGTTTACTTTCAGCCAACTGAAGTAGTTTCCAGTTGACTCTTTGTTTACTTTCAGTTAATTGAAGTAGTCTTTTAGTTAACTGTTTGTTCCCCCTTTTTGGGAATAAATCTAGCTAATTGATTGGCAAGAACTCATTGTTAACTCAAGGAGATTTTGGGGTTGCCCACTCCTTTGAGTTCTATAAATAAGAGCCTTGGGCTCATTGTTTGTTTAACTTTTACTTGTTATGCAAAATTGTTGCACCATTGTCGCCAACAACTTTAAAAGTGAATATTTGTACACTCTTGGATGGGAGTTCGTTGGTTGATTGTAATTGTGCATGATTTCGTGTCTTTTCTATCCCAACCTCTGTAATTCGTTGATGAAGCTTGAAGAAGAATATCAGAAGGCGCTTGCATTTTGATCTATCTATTTGAGTTTTTTCCACGTCTTGTATCAAATAGCTTGTTGTTTCATTTCCCTCCTCGGATAGGGGTTCCTCCTCGGATATTTGTCATTGGCAGTTATCGTTTATTGTTGTTTAATGGATTGTCCTTCAAACTATACTTCGGATAGGGGTTCCTCCTCCTTAGCAAGTTTGTAGACCAAGACATCGTAATTTGTTGTTTCTTGTAAGCCATTTCCTAGCCCATACCTCGGATAGGGGTTCCTCCTCCTTAGCAGGTCTCAGATCCAACTTACCGTAAAGAGTGTTTGCTTGTACCAACCTTATCTCGACATATATCTAAGAGTTCATAGCCTTGGCCATATTCTCAGGAGACGACGAATTCAGGTGATCCAACCAATCCATTCCCGCTCCTATACCCTTGTGCTCTGTTTACCTTGAAGGTATTGGATAGATTAAAAGCTAGAATAGTTGTAGTTAAGATTTGTAGAAACCAAAGAAAGAGCTTAGTTGCGGCGCATTGTGTTTGTGCACCCTTGTGTCCTACTGCTGAAGTACAAAAAGATCAAAACCTTAGTTTACCATTCCTTCCTTACGCATTGCTTTCAGGAAAGAGGGACTTCTCCTCTTTAAATAACGAAGAAGTGTTGCAAAACATTTGAAATAGTTGAACGCTTACAATCAGCACTCCAGAGGTGCTAATTTAAACGCCAACAGTTTTTTGGCACCCACCGTGGGGCAACGAGGCGTCAAACTTCAAGAAAAGCTAATGCTTTTATGTCACGGGAATGACTATTTGGCATCCTTGGGCCCCAGTAGAGCAATTTGATCTTGTTCCAACAACTCTTCAACTAGATCTTACATATATTGAAGGAGAGCAATCGGATATCATCAGCAGCCTGCAGAGCTTTATCTTTGAGAAAAATACATCACCTGCTCAGTGGAGAGCTGCAACCATTACTCTGGACGAGGAAGAAAGAGAGGTTGATCTAGCAGCTGAGAGACCAATATTACCACCACCTGCGTGGCAGTAAGCATCCTGGCTCACCAAGTATATACGAGGAGGACCAACCTCTTTTTCAAGAAGAAGTCGAAGAAGCATTCGATACAGAGCAGATCTATCAAGAGGTTTGAGAACAATTCCTAGAAGAACCACAACGAGAACCTCTTGCTCAAGCAATGGCTGTAATAACGGCAACAACGACAACGACAACAATGGAAATGGTAACTACGTCAACAATCTTTTTGGCAATGGCCGAAATGCAAGAGTTGCAAGATGTACTGCCCCACTACCATGGGGTAACAACATAGGTCCGTTGGCCTTACAAGGTAACCATGAACTTCCCAAGGGATCACAGAAGCATTTCCCAAGATTCTATGCCGACGGGGCTAGACATCCCTATGAGCATCTCTCAGCATTCACAGTGGCCTGTTCTGTTCTGTCTGTACCACATGAAGATATCGTCGTTCGACTCTTTGTCGAAACTCTTGAAGCAAATACAGCCGACTGGTTCAATCATTTTCAACTAGGAATCATCACGAACTGGGAGGACATGAGTGAAAAGTTCTTAGCTAGATTTAGACCTGCCAAAGATAGTCATTAGCTGTTTGCCCGTTTATCTAACTCTAAGATGTAGTCCACATAACCGATGAGGGAGTTCGTAGCAAGGTTTAACCGCCTTGTTTTACGACTTTCTCACACACTGAATCTGTTCAATGAGATCCTAATGAGCAGCTTCATCAATGCCCTTCCCTCAGAGATAGCCTTTTTCATAAAAGGCAGTCATGAAGAAGACTTGCTAGTCACTCAAGAGAAGGCTATTGAGCTCGAATATCACATGATCACCACGAGAAAGATGAAGGATGATGCTATCATACCGCTGGTCAAAGCATCAACAGATCCACTACTACAAAAAGTGGCAAATGAGGTGACAATTCTCAAAAGACAGTCACCCAACCAGGGGCAGCAAGCACTGCCCACACCACCCCCGTATCAACAACAACAGCAGTACCGGCCTCAACAGCAGTACTAGCCTCAACAACCATATCAGCCAAAGAAAAATAATTTCCTATCTTTTAACAACTTCAAGCCGAAGTTTTCAGGACCGCCAAGACAGGTAGAACCTGAAAAATCTAATGTGTTCTGTTGTTTCCACAACTCAGACGAACATACCGGATCTTCATGCCCTGAGAATCAAAGAATGAACTAGATCATGGGATATGTCGGTGATGCAGCTCCAAGCTCAAATTCAGTACCTTCAAATGCGAACGTTGTTCCACCTCAAATGGACAACTTCGATGGCGACTCTGCAATGGGATACTTTCATAGCGAACTCGCAAATCAAGAAGAAGAAGACTATCGTTAGTACAATCTTCTTGTTAATCACGAGAACCTGTCGACACCTGTGTTTACACGTGCTCAACATTTCAAAGCACGGAAAGAAGACGAAAGACAAAAGTCTAATGAAAAGGGAAAAGAAGCTTCCACTTCTAATCCCAAATCTACACATGAGTTCGTCACACCAACTTCTCAAGATCCGTCCTCGACGAATTTTGACATAGTGACATCCATGATGAAGAAGAAGATACAAATTTCATAGTTGGAGTATCTCTAGGATCATCCCGATCAAATGGATCAAATTCTCAAAGTAGTACAAAAGCCGATTGTCATACAACCCACATTGCTAGCATCTTCTGTACCAACAGGAGAAAAGCCAAAACCTTTCTACATATCTTTGTATATGGGAGGATATAAGCTCAACAATTGCATAATTGACTCAGGGGCATCTGATAATGTCACGCCTTTACAAATCATGAAATCTTTAGGGCTATCACTTGAATCAAAACCTATGCCATTGGTGGGCCAGCTGAAGGATGCTTAAGTAAGATTGGCATCCTGCCCAAAAAAGAAGATCATGATGACCATTCTCGTAGTTGATATCCCAATCAGTTATGGAATGCTCCTGAGTAGAAGCTTCTACAAAGATCTCAGAGGCGAGATTCAACTGGATTGGTCGTACGCGATGATCCCATTGAAAAAGGGTACCTTCAAGTTGGAACTTGAGGCTAAGTCAAGATTCACAGTGGTGAAATCTCAAGACCCACAAGCACAAGTGTTACATCAGAGCACGAGTCTTGGCACATATGCCATGCTGACATAAGTAATCGAAGAAGAAGAAATTTTTGCACTTACCACACAAACGTTGAATGAAGATTCAAGAATGTGGAATATGCAATTCAACGACAGTTGCTCAACAACAAGCTCGGGAGTGGGAGTTGTCATTACCTCTCCCAAAGGAACACTATACCCATTTTCTTATCGCTTGCAGTTCGATAACAGGAACAGTACTGCAGAATATGAGGCACTCATACTTGGCCTAAAAAATGCAAGAGATATGGGTATAAAATACCTTCAAGTCGAAGGCGACGCAAAGCTGATCGTTCAACAGGTTAGAGGACAGTATCAAGTAAGAAAAAGTCTCCTTGCTTCTTACCGAAAAAGGGTGTGGAATGTGATTGATTGGTTCGAAGCATTCAACATCAAGTACATACCACGTGAGCAAAATAGCAAAGCAGATGCCCTTGCGGTATCAACAACTCCTTTCATGCCCCATTCTGATTTTCGTTAGAGTGTCTTCACTATTGAGCTCAGCTGCAGGCCAACTGTCCCCGACAACTGCGAAAATTGGCAGATCTTTAATAATGATGATGATATTAAAGAGTTCCTCTGCATGGAGGACAATTACCAAGAACTATTCTTTGAAGGTAGTGCTTCTCCCTCCAAAGAATCTGTAGTAGAAGATTCCGAAGACACGAAATCCGACATCATCCAACTAAGAGGCAATAATATCCCCAAGGGTCTAGTATCCTTGGAGGATATATTTGACAAACATGACAAATGTGTTCAGGATCAAAGGAATTATAATTACAAGACGTCAGTTGACTACCGACAAGTCAACATTGGTACAAAAGATAAGCCTCAACTTGTCAACTTAGGCACATGTTGCACTGCGGAGGAAAGCGGCAATTTCATCTCTCTATTCAAGCAATACCGAGACGTCTTTTCATGGTCCTATGAAGACCTGAAAGCATTCAAGCCAAAGGAATTGTCTCATACAATTCCACTTAAGTCTAACATCAAGCCTTTCAAATAGAAGTAGAGACACTACAATCCTCGTGTCCAAGATACAATCTACATGGAGGTGAAAAAGATGGTGGATGCCAAGATGATCCACTATTCCACTTGGGTGTCAAATATCGTTCCTATACGCAATAAGAGCCGAGAAATCTGGATTTGCGTAGACTTTAGGAACCTGAACCAGTTGTCACTAAAGGATAATTATCCTTTGCCTATCATGGAACATACATTGCAAATAGTAACTGGTTCAGAGATGCTGTCATTACTTGACGGCTTTTCGGGACACAACCAAATTGCAGTAGCTGAAGAGGATCAACTCAAGATAGTGTTCACCACTCCATGGGGAACGTTCACCCACGAGAGAATGCCCTTCGGCCTTATCAACGTTGGTGCTACTTTTCAGCGAGCCATGGACTTGGTGTTTGGCAACTTGAAGGACAAATTGATAGTCGTCTATCTTGACGACCTTGCCACTTTCTCAAAAAAACGGCAAGATCATTTTCAGCACTTAGTGAAAGTGTTTGAGAGATGCAGGTACCACCACATATCACTGAATCAGAAGAAGTCTATCTTCGCGGTGACAAAAGGAAAATTGCTTGGTCACATCATCTCGAAAGAAGGGACTTGGATAGACACTAATCGGGTAGATGCAATCAAGGACCTGACTCTCCCCACTAATAAAACTGGGGTACACTCCTCCTTCGGCAAAGTCAACTTTATACGGAGATTTGTACCTGACTTTTCGAAGCTGACTAAAGACATCTCAACAATGATGAAGAAGACAACTGCCTTCAAATGGACTGATGAAGGAAGGAAAGCGTTCGAGAAAATAAAGGAGGCCATCAGTAAAGCGCCAGTGTTGGTTCGACCTGATTTCAATAAAGAGTTCATTCTTTATTATTACACGTCGGAGCATACTCTCTCCGCCATACTGACTCAGAAGTTGAACGAGGAGACTACGTCACCCATCGCTTTCATGAGCAGCAGCTTCAAGGATAGTGAGTCTCGGTACTCCTAAAAAGAGAAAAATGCATATGCGGTTGTGAGGGCTATTAAGAATTTTAGATTCTACATCATAAACTCTCACACCATTGTGTATGTTACAGACCCCGCGGTCAAGAGTGTCCTTACTCAACAAGAAATGGGCACCAAAAGAGGCAACTGGATTGCAAGAGTCCAAGAATATGACTTGGATATCAAGCCTACCAAGCTCGTTCGCGGGAGAAGCCTATGTCAACTCCTGGCAGAAGATGGTGATTTAAAGCACCAAGCTGAAGATGGCATCCCAGTAACAAAAATGGAAGAAGACCTCCCAATGGTCTTATTAGTTGAATCTGCTTAAGAGTGGTACATAGAATTGTGGTACTACCTAACCTACAGGGAATGCCCAACATACTTGGGTAAGCAACAGAGAAGAACTTTGAAATTACAAGCACAAAGTTATGTGCTTGGAGGAAATGTTCTGTACAAGCGTGGGCTTGATGGAACGTTCCTACTATGCGTCAGTAAGGATCAACAACGACGATTGTTGGAAGCATTCCACGATCAAGCATGCAGAGGCCACTTCTCATCAAGGGTTATTGCATTCAAGATCTTGCAGGCATTATTCTTTTGGCCGACTTTGTTCCGCGACACATATGACTGGGTGCATAGATGCACGTTGTGCCAACAATTTGTTGGTAAACTTAAGTTGTCAAACCTTCCACTAAGGCTGGTGGTGATAGATGCTCCATTCCAGCAATGGGGCATAGACTTTGTGGGACACATCAACCCTCATTCTAGCAAGGGACATGTCTACGTCCTAACTGCGAGAGACTATTTCACTAAGTGGGTTGAGGCAATCCCTGTAAAGCAAGCTACTTCCGAAGTAGTGTGTAAATTCCTCAAGGAGAACATCATTACATGCTTCGGAGTACCTAAAAAGATCGTGACTAACAATGCTACAAGCTTCTCGTCAAAGGAGTTGGTAGAATTTTGTTTTGATTACGACATCACTTTGTCCCACTCTTCAGAGTACTTTCCACAAGGCAATGGACAAGCCAAGTTGTCAAATAAGAACATAGTCACGATAGTGCGCAAGATGGTTGATTCCAATCAACGGGCTTGGCACACAAAGTTGTACAACGCTCTTTGGGCTGATAGAATCATGCCTAAGAGAGCTATCGACACTTCACCTTTCATAATCCTATATGGCACAAAAGCTGTGTTACCCATCAATCTAGAGTTGTCCGCTTTGCAGCTGGCATCCGCAATAGAAGATGAGGAATTCAGAGATCCCATCGAGAAACGTATCTTGTGCCTGATGAAACTTCAAGAAGAAAGGGTGGAGATAGTTGATAAGATCACTCAGCATCAAGAGCGAGTGAAGAAGATCTTCGACAAGAAGGCTCGACAACGAGACTTTGAGATTGGAGATAAAGTCCTATTATGGGATAAGAGACACAAACCAAAGGGAATGCACGAAAAATTTGACTCCCTTTGGCCAAGGCCGTTCTTGATTCATGATATTGCAAGAGAGAATTCCTATATTCTCTCACATTTAGACAGGAGGCTCTTTCCACTACCCTACAACGGGTAGTACTTAAAGCATTTCATCCCTTCGGGGATGGGGTGAGTATATATTGTAAATACTTTTTCTTGCTTTAACGTTATGTTATGTTTTTCCCCATTCAGTGAAGTATTGTCGCATTTTAGGTGATTTCTTAGATGTTTTGTCATAGGTGAATAAATTGGGGAACCCAATAAATAAGGTGAATTCTATTTTTAGGTATGTATGGAACCAAAGTCCTGACTCCGTTACCCAACTGATAAGATATACTGGTCTACAAAACTTGAGATTCTCGGTTCTCCTATGCCGTAGGTATCCGACATGGTCACCAGACGAAGCCTAATGTTGTACCCAAAATAAATTTTTGGCATTCTGTATAAATTGAGCTAAATCTTGTTAAAATGTCGTCCAAAAGTCTGTTTTAGGTCAAACCAAACATAGGGTCTTTGTGGGTTTCTATCTAGGAACACGTGCAAAATTCTGAAAATTTGAAAATTAGGGTTTTACGCCCCTATTTTCAAGGAAACCCCCGAAAATAGGACCTTCCCATAAATGATTGAAAATGATTTTGATACGATTAAAAGGCTTCACGATCACAGTGGTCAAGTCAGAATCATCAAAAGACACATTTTACTTTGGTGGGTCTATTTCTATTTTTTCAGGAACAAAGTTAGGAGCTCTGCAGCCATTAATGGCAGATTGGTCAGTACCAGGGGTTGAAAGTTAAGCTTCAAAAGCTTCAATGATGCAACCATGGTGAAAAAGATCTAAAAAGATGTTTGTTGAAGGAGATTCCTGAAACTCGAAAAGGTCAAAATTTGACTAACTCTAGAAATGTTACGAAGGAGAGACGAGTTCGCAATGCTGAAAAGAGCCTTTTTCAAGCAAGGACGCCCATGATCTTTAAAGGTCAAATGCAACCTATTGAATCATCCAAGGTAGTCATCCTCGGCGTTTGCTTGCTGACTCGACAATGAAACAAACAACTAGATCATCTGATGAGTTGATCATAAGCAGCTGTCAATGAAGCGAAAAGAGGCAGTTGACGGAGTATCAAGAAACGGTTGTCGAAAATGAAGATCAAAGCAAAAAAGAGCCTTTTCCAAGGAAAGGTGCCCTTCTTTCTGGACCTCTAAATACTGTCAAATGACCAAAGGCCTCCCAGGAGAATCTTCTCAGCCTAGGTAGATCTCAACAACGCAACTACAAGCACAGGCATCTGACGAAGCAATCAACAAATAATAAGGATCAAACCAGGGCACATTTCAGATAAAAATAACTTAGAAGAAGGGCAAAAGCGCCCTTTTCAATGAGGGTCACCCTTGAATAAAGGGACCCTAAAATGACTTCTGAGTTTTCCAACTCCAGTCATCTTTGGCGAAATGGAGCTGGCCACCTAATGAGATATCAAACGAGATCATCTGATTCTTCGATCAACGAGAAATTCATATCAAAGCACGAGAGGTCAATTCAAAAGGCTGAAGAACGAAGATTGAAAATTCACCAAGGCAAAAGCATAAGCGCCCTTTCTTGGAAAAGGCGCCCTTTCTTTTGAGACCTTGAACTTAGCTTTTTGTCATCATGTCTCCTAGACACTTCTCTTTAGGTTGGATCTAGCTCAACAGTGAATGTGCCAGCAACAGGTTAGGATCAACAAATCAAGCTAGATTCAGGATGAAACTAAGGTCATTCAAGAGAGAAAATAATAAAGAAACTTGCAAGACTCAAAAGGGACGCCTAGAAGAAGTCAAAGGCCAAGTTGTTGACTAAAGTCAAGATATTTTGAGATAAACTTGGCTAAATCACTCCACGATCAGTGGAAATCACCTTTTTGAACTTTAGATCAAGCCAAAACAACTTTTGATCATGAGTTAAGTCCCCCAAACTTGTGGATCTAAAGCTTGAGTCTATATAATCAAGGTATAGGCATCCTACTTCATTATTTCATTGCAGGTTAATGATCAAGAACAACCATAAGCTCTCAAGGACGCCATATACAGATCTGGACAAGGTTTTCATCCATTCTTCAATATTTCTTGTAGATGTGAAGTAGAAGAAGATTGCTAATCTGAGGTTGGATTAGAGATAAATTTTCACCGAGAGTCAAATAAAAAACTTCCAATCCATCTTCTATCTACTTCCTCTCTGCTTGTCTTAGGTTTTCTTGCATATTACAAAAAAGTAACATGCTACATCAGATCTAATCAACTGGGTAGATTCAACATAATTCTCCAGTGAAACCCAT